>QEPC01007521.1:1345765-1367945 GCA_003113815.1 Sphenodon punctatus | reverse complement strand
GCCGGGGGGGGGGGGGGGCTTCTTGCAAATCCCTCGGACAAGGTGGGTGGCCACTGATCATAGGGCTTTTTCAGTGGTCGCCTCCAGGCCGTGGAACTCCCTGCCCGAGGGGGTCTGATTGGCCGAGCTTTGTCTCCTTCCACCGTGGTTATAAGACCTGGCTGTTCTGTCAGGTGTTTGGCGAGCGAGAGGGTTAGGGTGGGGTGGGGTTTTATTCTCCCAGTTGTAGGTATTTTTGGGGTTAATATTAATTTGTATATATTTTATATAGATGTTTTTATTGATTTTATGGGACTGTATTTTATATTTATTGTTTACCATCCAGGGCTGTCAGAGGCAGGATGAGTGGGATAAAAATATAATAATAAAACAATAAATTTTAAAAGGTCAAGTTACCATTGTTTCAATAATATGCCTGTAAAGATTAAAATGATATTTTCAACATAGCTACAGTCTTCTACCTTTAGTATATGAAACTAATTAAACTACTGAGTGCTTTCAATTTAATACCTGTCTTTATTCTGAATCCTAGATATCTGAATCCTTCTGTTCAATCTTCATGGTTTCCTATTCCATCAGGCCACTTGCTCTTCAGCATAATACGCTTTTTGTAACTTAATTTTATTCACTTTGTAACCCAAAATTAATCTACATTGATCTTCATTCAGTGATTCAATATTTAGAATGAAAAAGATTGATTCAGTTATGTTCAGAATATAACACTGAAAACATATAGAGAAATTACCTGGACTTTTTTCTTTCCCTGTTTCTGTTCTGTGATTTCTATGATCTTTGGGTCTCTTCTTTGTTCTTGTTCTCTTATCATGCAATTAAGTGGCAGTATAGGAGTGGGAGAGGGAAGGATTGATTCTCTTGAGTTCCCTGGCTAAAATCTTTCATAAATAGGCACATCTTCATAAACTTCAATGGAATTGGGCTTCATATAGCAATAGTGAATCTTAGTCCATGACTATCTCATCTGATGCTTGATAGTTGGAGGTTGCCTATGCCCCTCCAATAACATTCCCATGTCTGGACGTTATTGCCATCCATATACAGTGTGTGTGCATTTTCTCAGAATTCTGCTGCATTTTTAGCTTTAATGACTAATGCAACATTTAATTACAGGTAACTTGACAAAGCGTTTCTTTTTATCATTTTTTTAAAATTGACACCTGTTACCCCACCCCCCCACCCCCAGTTCTTATGTTTTGAGATAAAGAGAATAGTTGCACTATATCTGCCTTTTATGGACTCGTTAGCCTCTAAGGTAAACAATCCCACCCACGGTTAAACTCCTTCCCATTCTGCAATATTCTATCCAAGAGGTGGTGAACAGTACTGTACAAACAATTCCAGTTGAGGTCAAACCATTCATTTACATAATGACATCATGCCATAGGCTGTATTACTTTCTAATCATTCTAACTTTCTCTTTATTTTTTATCAGTAAGAACACTTGATAAAGACCAATCAAATTGCATGGAGACTAACAACTTTTAGTTCTCTTTTGCTTTGATGTGGGGAACTTTTGGATCACATTGGCCATGGTCCCATGCCCTGTGGATCGAGTGTGCGCGCATGCACATGGTTTCTACAGGGCACAATGTGGATCCATGTGGTTTGCGTGTGCGCGCATGCAATTCACACAGCATGGGATTGAGCCAATTGTCCATTGCTCTTGCATGAACATAAGAGAACAAGAAGGAACAAAATGAGTCTAATGTACATCCCCCACAAAAGACAGAAATGGAGCCCCACTGTTGAGCTATGGACAACTCTATCAACCAGATCCCCACAAGGACAAATTATATTCTCTCTAGGCCTCAAGTTCATCTCCCAATAAAACTGGCTTAAGGGTACTTTCCAATTTCAAAGAGATGGTAGCAAGGCTGAATTTATTAATGTTTGAGAGATTAACATGATTTTACATAAAACAAGTCCCAACTTTCAAGTTGTGGGTGGTGCCCATAGATCTGTCTCATAACTTTTGGAGGTGGATGTATCTCCCCTCTTGGAAGTCTTGTGCTATTTATAAGGGGAGAAGCTGCAGGCAGGTGGACCAATCTTGTCTACCAACATAGTGGTGTGACGGAATATCCATCCACAGGACAGTGAGTCGCTACAGTTCGGAAGTCAAGGAATGAGGCATAAGTGAAGAATGAGGGTACAGGTAAAAGGGATGCCACAGAGGGAGATAACTGGAACATGGAAGAAGCGGAGGGGTGGGGAGATGAGGCAGGACATAGGGTGAACAGCATAGGAACTGTGGGTGAGGGACAAGTAGGAGGCGAAATTTCCTCCCAATCCTAAAACATGTATTTCTGTGCAGTCCCATTTACTTCAATTCCATCCATACATGAGTTGATTCAATGGGACTGGAGGATTATGGAAGACTGTCAGTGGAAAATCATCAGAACGGGGGGGGGGGGGGAGAATTTGTTTGTAAATACAGAGAAGGCAGAAGCAGATATGTAGTGGTAACAAATTCCCAGTACAAGGTAAGAAAGCTTTGATTTCCTCCAAAATGGAATATGAAAGGGCCAGCATGGGAAAGCAGAGTATGAGGTGAGAAGAAGAATTAAAATGTGATAGTTCTGGTCATACTTTAAAAAATATTATTATTATTATCTGATAAAATACCCAGAAGAAAATAATGAAAGTATATATGAGAAAATCCTTTGGAACGAAAACCCTTTTACATAGCTATTAGTAAGATTTTCACGTTACCTTTTATGCTTTGCATTTTATGAGTGTTAGGAAAAAATTGAATTAACAGTTGTCTCTCCTATTCAGCAAATCTATCATCACTATGTGCCACAAACACAGCAACTACTAAAACTCATTATAACATGTTAATGAAAATCAGGACATAAATAACCTAGTACACATACTCTCGACATATTTTAAATGCAAACACAAATATCAGACAAAGGGAAGGAATTATGGAAATAAGGCAGAAGCTACTAACAAACTGTACTTCCAGTACATTAAAGATACTAAATGCATTTTGGTTTGTGATGTTGTTAATGACAGTAATACAATATTTTCCCTTTAATAATATTTCAGGTGAACACCCCTTTGCTGGAATTTGATATGATGTCCAAAATGTTGTATTGGAGCTGCCTTAACTCTGTTATATTGAATGCCCTACACAGCTCTAATTGTAAATCTGAAATTATTTTTCCTGTAAGCAAAATGAATCCAATTCATTGTAGTTTACATAATACTGCATTTAGGGGGGGGGGGGGGGAATGAACAGGACATCATGTTCTTTTAGCAAAGGTTAGGCAAATATCAGACAGACTGGAAACAAAATTTAAGAGCACAAGGCTACAAGGTGTTATGGAATGGATGAAATTGAGTATGACACTGTGAGAATATAATTTGCCTCATAATAAAACGTGGAGAACACCACAATTTGGTTGGAACAAAGGAAAGAAATATCTGCCAGTGAGATAAGAACATATTGTATGATAGGCAGTACAGACTAAATGCTGAAACAGAATTTGGTGAAAGGAAGTGTGTTTAGCAAAAGGTTTTCAAACACTACACAAAGTTACCAAAACTTTATTTCATACTGCAGCTGTGGTGTATGACAGGTAAGGCAAAGACAGTCCGTGAAACAAAAATTCTGCCCACACGGCATACATTAAATTAGCCTGACGACTGCTTTAACTTGTGCCAGCTGGCAACATTTCTCAAAGAACCATTCACCAGTTGAGCACAGTGACAGCACACACACTCAAGATGTCTTTTTGTCTTCCCTACTTGTCAGGGTCTTCGACTCACTCCCAGGTCGAGGTTGGAGCAGTAAGAGGAGAAACGGCTCCTTGAAGATAGCATCAGAAGGGTCGCTAGGCAATCAGGGAAAGTTAACACAGCTGCAGCCTGAGTCAGTGTGGGCTATTGCTTGACATGGAAGCAGCTGTGCTTTGCTGGCTATCTGACTCTTCAGGTCTGCTGGCCCCAGTGATGTTAGCACTGTTTGTTCCTGTTTGCTGTATTTTGTGGTGACTGAGTTGGGCTGCCTCAGCCCTTCCCACATTCCCTGTGTCTGTGTTTTCCCTGTCTATTGTCCTTGGACCTTTCCCTTCTTTCATGTGTTGGTCTCTGGCTTCTGTGTGATAGTTTCTTCACTTAGGCTGCCTCCATTAGATCCTTACCTATCTAAGTATGTTCCTTCCCTAATTGTGCTATCTCCTCCATGCCCACCTGTTCCTGTACCCTCCAGTGAAGCCTGGGGGTGTGCGAGTTTCGTTTTCTTTGTGCCTTGTTTCTCTCATTGCTCTGTGCCTTTTTTTTGTTCCCTTACTTGCTCTGTGTCTTGTTGTTTCCCTCACCCCCGCAGTGGAGCTTGTTGTGTGAGTTCTGCTGGCCAGGGTTTCCATTCCTCTGTCGCTTTTGGGTACTACCACCTCTAGGCCACCTGGAGTCAGCATAGCATAGGATGCTCTAACCTATGCTCCTCCTTTCTGGGGTTTTTTGCCATTAAAGATCCTGAGTAGACTTAACTTTCTGCTTGCGCTCCACTGCCTGTGGGCTAAGGTTTTCTGTCCTGGTGCGAGCAGTTGCCTCTTGCTCCTTTGCCCCCCTGCTCACCCAGACAATATCAGACAAACCACAAAAAAGGTCATTCACCCCTATTTTTTTATTTGATACCCTAGTGATCTATGGCCAAAGAATAAGCTGGTTAGTTTTAAGGAGCATGTCAAATTTGAAAACATTGTAACAGGACATGGAAAACAACAATTAATAAACATCAAACCTATAGCCACACACATACATCATAAACTTTGTTATGCGAGTATGGCCTTTCCCTTCCCACAGAGCAGTTGGGATGATTCTGTATGTTCTGTGCCAGCACAGTAGCTCAATCAAGTTCTACACTGGGCACTTAGAGGGAGACTAAACTCTGACTATCTGTACATGTACTAGCTATTATTATACCTATATCCCCTGGTAAAGAAATAGGCCTGGAGGTGTACTCTCCATGCCAACTGTTTTAGGCTAAGTTAGAATGCTCAAGTGTCTTGTATTCCAAAGAGACAAAGTAGTACAGCGATAGATTCTAATGGTCCAACTACGGTTAGTGGAATTATGCTAGCTTTCAGACCTCACTTCATCAAGCAAGTCCTATATTTGGGACCAACACGGCAGCCTTACTTTGTCTTACGTTGAAATGGCACGTAGGATCATAGGCTGTTTTGAAATGGGCATGGCTGGGGTCCATGTATGCCATGTAGAGCACACATGAACTTCTAGTGAGTGGGGGGAAATCAAACGGGCTGATATGGGTGTGCGGCCCTACCCATACACTGTTTGGCCTGCCCCTGAATGGAACAAGCCCATATTTTTTTCCTGATGCTCTGTGCTTGGGCACGAGTGGGTGGTGCGTGGGTTACGAGAGCGCTTGCCCACTCATGCTGCCTTCAGATGGATGCTCAGGGGCATGGGGGATGGGTAGACCTCTGTGGGCATGTCCCATTTAAAAATGTCCATAGAGTTGGAAGGGGTGCAGAGGTCATCTAGTCCAACCCCCTGCTCAGTGCAGAAAATCCGCAGCTATATCCCCAACAGCTGACTGTCTAACCTCTGTTTGAGAACCTCCAGCAAAGGAGAGCCCATCACCTCCCTAGAAAATATGTTCACTGTTGAAGAGTTCTTACTGTTAGGAAGTTCTTCCTAATGTTTAAGCAAAATCTGCTTTCTTTTCATTTGAGCCCATTATTTCTAGTCCTGCCCTCAGGGGCAACAGAGAACATGCTTTTGTCATCTTCTGTGTGACAGCCCTTTAGATAGTTGAAGACTGCTATCATGTGTCCTCTTAGTACTCTCTTCTCTAGGCTAAACACACCCAGCTCCTTCAACCTTTTCTCATATGACTTAAGTTTCCAAACCCCTGACCATCTTTGTCACCCTCCTCTGAACCTGTTCCAGTTTGTGGATGTCCTTCTTAAAATGTGGCACTCAGAACTGGACACTACTCCAGATGAGGTTTGACTGGAGCCAAAAAGAGTGGAAAGGAAAAGTTGAGCATAGTTGTACGTGTAGCCTGGACTTTAAGAAAGCTGATTTTAATAAACTCAGAGAAAAGTTAGATAGGATTCTGTGGCTAGATAATCAAAGAGAGAAAGGAATCCAAGGTGGGTGGGAGTTTCTGAAAAAATGAGATACGGAAGGCACAACTACAAACAATTTAAATGAGGAAGAAAAATGGGAGTCACCTAAAGAAACCAACATGGCTGCACAAGAAGCTTTTCAATAAGCTGAAAATTAAAAAGAACACAAATAAGAAATGGATGGAGGAACAAGTCCCCAAGGACGAGTATGAACAAGTAGCTCGAACCTGCAGAGATGGTGTCAGGAAGGCTAAAGCTCAAAATGAGCCGAGGCTAACAAGAGATGCTAAGAATAACAAAAAAGGGTTTTTCAGGTATGTTAGAAGCAAGAGGAAGAATAAGGAAATGGTAGGCCTGGAGCTGTGCTCTGCATGCCAACTGTTTTAGGCTAAGTTAGAATGCCCAAGTGTTGCATTAAAAAGTGTTGCATTAAAAAGAGACAAAGTAGTACAGTGATATCTTCTATTGGACCAACTGCATTTGGTGAAGGTATGCATGAACTCCCCAGTACTGTTCAACATCTTTATTAATGACTTGGATGAAGGAGTAGAGGGGATGCTTATCAACTCTGGAGATGACACAAAACTAGGAGGGATAGCTAACAACTTAGAAGACAGAAACAAGATTCAAAATGATCTTGACAGGATGGAAAACTAGACCAAAACTAACAAAATGAAAATCAACAGAGATAAATGTAAAGTTCTGGATCTAGGTAAATACTTTGAGAAGAACAGGCAGGGTTCCATTCCGGTCATACCACTCTGCATCATATTTATACCTTGCAGTTTCTAATTCATAAATACACTAAGGTCCTGAAATCCCACTTTTACACTGCCTACATTGACCTGTCATCAGCATTCAACACAATAGACAGGAACCTGTTGTGGCAAAAGTTGAATTGTTTGGGTGTTCCATGTCATTTATTGCATCTTCTGATAGCCTATCATATTGACACATAGGATAAAGTACACTATGAGAGTTTGGGGGAGACCACAGCCTCGTTTAAAAAAAATAGAGGGGTCCGACAGGGGTGCATTTTAGCTCCCATTTTGTTCAACCTTTATATAAATAACCTGATAACCGAAATGACTTGTCTTGACTTTCATCCACCAAAATTACTGTCTACCCACATTGATATCTTAGTATATGCAGTCCTCCTTTCTAGGACTCCAACTGGTCTACAGAGGGCTTTAGATAAATTTGCTACCCTCTATGAGGCAAACCACCTGATTATTAGTAAGTCTAAAACAAAGATAATGAAGTGGGATAGAAAGCATAATTGGATTACCTGGACTATTTCTGGGAATACGCTGGAGGTAGTTAAGACTTATAAATATCTGGGCATGGTCTTTTCATCTGCCCATGGCTAGAAGGCAAAAACTAAGGCAAGACAAACAACATTGGCCATTAAGTAATTTGCAGTTAGGTATAGAGGTCAATCCATCCCGGCTGTATTGAGGGCATACAAGTCAAAAGTATTACCTCAATTGACTTATAGTGGAGAAGTATGGGGCCATAGAACCAATTCATCTATAGAAACACCCGAGAATGTTTTTCTAAGGAATCTTTTGGGATTGCCAGTAGCTGCTTCGACAGCAATGCTTAGGCTCAAAAAAGGATTAGAATCAATAGGAGCCTATGTGTTAAAGAAAACATTGAAATTTTGGTTTTCTATTCTAATTTTAAATCCAGACCGTTTGCCAAAAATGTGTCTTCTAGAAGAAGAACAGTATTCTTATACTGCACACTCCCCCGATAATGCTTTCATAAACCCAGGTTAGGCAAATTGGGCTTGGGTATCTGGTGCAGGATGATACTAGGTTTATACCAATGCATGAGAAGGAGCAGGTATTCCTCAGAGTGAATGATATCTTTCGTCGAGAGGATATTGCTACTTTACGTTATTCAAAAATAGCACCTTTCTATATACATTTGTTCCCATCTTCTGGGTTAGCCTCATACTTACAGCTAGATATGAGGAAATCACAGAGGATGCATCTGATAAGGTTGTGAATGTCCCTAATGGATACAGCAATAACTGTGGGACGCAGGCATGGAATACCCAGGGAAGAGTTTGCCCATGCAGTCTGGATGGTGGAGGCTGCAGTACATTATGTGCCTGAGTGTTTGTTTTTTTCTGAGTTAAGAGCAGCATTACTTACCCGTCTTTGGAAGACTATCTGGGTTTTCAAATTTTGAAAAACTGATATGGCTATGTCAGTGTTCTGAGTGTCAGAGAGGTAGGGTAGAGAAAGGGAAAACCAGGCCCCAAGCTCCCCAAACCCCCGACCGTTCTTCCCCATATCTCCCACGGGAAACCCTTTAAGAAAACAAGGACCCTCAGGATCTTAGGTGGGCTTTCTCCTCTACCAAGGAGCAACCCAGATCATCACAGGGTGTGAGACAGGGCACCTTCACGAAGGACAAGGGGAGAAGGGGGGAACCACCGCACAAGTACTCGCGTGTCTCTCTCCTGGGAATCCCGGGATCTCCACGTGGAAGGGAAGAGTCGTGGGGGTGTCCAGGAGTGACCGGATCACAGTGAGGGAAGGGGGGGGGACGGGGGGAGTCACACACTCAGGGGCTGTCATGCACACTAGGGGTGGAGGGAAGGCTGAGGAAGTGAAGGAGGAATCACACTCTCACTCTTGCACACACTTGCCCATCTCTATTATCCACCACATGCACATAAGTATCAGCACACACGCACATGCACACAAGTCAATGGCACTGCAACAAGCAGGGATCCAAGGGGCCAGCCTCTCACAAATGATTACCGGCAGGGAGTGGAAGCCCTGCCGGTTGCTTTATTCCCTTCTTCAACCCAGGTGCTGCCATTTCCCCTTCTGAAAGTGATGCCCCCATCATTAGTGCAGCCAGGAGTCCCCCTGGCTTGTCAGTGCCCCGCCCCTGTAAGCATGTGCTACGCTGCAGTTAGGCCTCCAGTTGCCTAGCAACCTGAGGAGCGTGCGGCGTGGCCATTCTGGGGTCATGTGTTGTGGGGTCACGCCCTCCTGTCTCTTCCTTACAGTGCTGCCGGGGCCCAGGCCGCCCGACAACCTGCAGCCCCCGCCGCCGGGTTGGGGCTGCCCGCCCAGCCCGACACTGCTCGTGTCGGGCTCTGACACTGAGCCTTCAGTTGAAAGAAAGTTGGTCTCTTTTGCAGCAGCAGCTGCAGCTTGTATTCACAGAGTTTCCCCATGTGTGTTTTGAACAGAGAAAGTATTTAACTTCTGACTATTATATAGTTTGTCTATTGTGACCTTTGAATTTATATGTAACATGTAATAGGCCTATGTACCATGCTACTGTTACTGTTGTTTTAAGTTTTTCTATTCTTTTCTTTTTGGGCATTGGCAGTTGTCATAAGCCTAATAAATAAATGATGATGAAATTATGATCTGGGTAAGAAAAATCAAATGCAAAAGTATAGGATGAATGATACCTGACTTGGCAGCAATACATGTGAAAAGGATCTTGGGGTCGTAGTTGATCACAAGCAGAACACGAGTCAGCAGTGTGATGCACCCCTCCTAAAAAGGCTAATGAAATTTTAGGCTGCATTAACAGAAGCATTGTGTTCAATGCTTACATGCTATAAGCCAAGTCAAGGTTTACTAAGAAGGACCTCAATTTGTCAGAAATAATCCTCGCTACACCCGCCCAGGCCTTTGGGAGGGAGGGTGAATAGGGTGGGGTTTTAATTCCCCCACCTATTTTTAGTGTTTTGTCTGCCCTGTACATTAATTATACATTAATTATTTTATAATATTTATGGTCGTTTTAAATTGTTTTTATTGTTTTAAAAGATTGTTGGAAGCCGCCCCGAGCTGCGTGCAGGAGGGGAGGGGTAGAAGTTTTATAAATAAATTAATTAATTAATTAACCATGCCCAAATCATGGTGAAATGTGGGCAAGGGGTTTTAAATCACTTGCTGTATTGGAAAGACAGAAACAAAATCTGATATGGAAGAATTCAGAAGAAGCTATGACAAGATCCTTTATCACTTTTTACCCACCACTCTTGGGTAGGTTTTCTCGTAGCAGGGGTAATGCTAGGCTTAGTTGTAATAGGGCTCGCACCCTGGCCCTTCATGAGGTTTTCATATTGCACCCATTTGCAATCTGCACCCATCACCAGCTCCTATACATGAGTCCCTGGCAGGAACAGTCCCTCCCAGCTCCAGGCTTCCTTAAGCCTTATGTAAGTCTCCACTGTTTAGTAGGTGAGTCCTCTCCATATCCACCTGGCTCCTGCCCCATCCCAGAAAAGCCCATCACATCCTGTCCCAGCCTAATAAGTTACCGGCTGCTCACCTCCCGTAGCTGGCCCCGCTTCAGCCTCCTCTCTGCACTGCCATCGGGCTTGTATCCAGCCTCCGCGTTGCCTGGGAGGGAGTCAGTACTCCTGCCTGTTACTGGGTGAGCTTCCTGGGTCTCTGGCTTCTCCACACTCGCTCCAGCTTCCACTATTCCAGCCACTTGCTCTCTCTCTGCCGGCTCCTTGGTCTCCCAGCTTCTCTTGTGGCCACCTGGCCCACTTGCCACCCCACAGATGCTTCCTCCCAGTACCTGTGTCCTTGTTTGAATCTGGCTGTCCTGATCTCCTGGCAACCTTCTTAAAAAGACCATACTGGTTACCCCTGCCCTGCTCTTAAAGGGGAAGAGTGTCCTCCCCTAGCTACCCTGCTACATTAGTAAAGAATCTTTCTTATAAATCTATCCAGCATGAGTCATGTTGTTATTATTATTAACAAACATTTATATAGCGCCAGCAGTGTGCCTGGCACTCTACAAAGTAATAAAATAGACACGGTCCCTGCCCCTAGGGCTTACAATCTGAGAGACAGGAGCTGGGGGAGAGACTTAGGAAGGGGAACAGAGGGAGAGACAAGGTCTAACATTCATGAAGATGCGAGGTCTCAAGTGCACGTACTTGGCTTGGTTACGATGAGAATGACAGCAGGCAGGTCCATGTTGCCAGGATAAGGGTAAACCGATCGTAGGTATAGGAATAGTGGCTCAGCAGGATAAAGAGTCAGACAGAGCAGAACGAAAGAGGTGAGTTTTAAGGAGAGATTTGAAGGTATGAAGGGAGAGGGCAAGGCAGATGTGGACAGGGAGGGAGTTCCAGGCATTGGGGGCAGCAAGTGAGAAGGGATGAAGGCGCTTAGGGGAGCAGGGAAGGCGTGGAAGGGTGAGAGAAGGGACAGAGGAGGAGCGAAGTGCACGGGCTGGAGTATGGAGGGCGATAAGTGCAGAGAGGTAGGGGGGAGCAAGGTTGTGAAGAGCTTTATAGGTGAAGACTAGGAGCTTGTGCAGGATTCGTTCAGGAAGGGGAAGCCAGTGAAGCGAAGAGAGGAGGGGCTGCACATGGTCGAAGCGACTGGCGAGGTAGATGACCCTGGCAGCAGAGTTTTGGACAGAGATGAGGGGAGAAAGGTGAGACCGGGGAAGGCCAGTGAGATGGAAGTAACCGGAGTTCAGTGGCTCCTATATTGCACATATATTTGAAAGGAGTTTTAAAAAAACAACAAAAAAAACACACACAGACAAAACTTTATTTTTTCCTATAAACTTCAGATTATCAAGTTCAGTTTCATCACTATTTAATGAAAAATTAAACAGACCGTTTCATCTGTATGGCAGCATATCTCCTGCATATCAGGTTGACTGGGTAAGGTTATGGGCCTTGAACAGATATATTTAGTGCTGGGTGAAAAGAACCAAAATGGAAGTGGGCAAGGGAATAATTGCAAAGCTGCGCATAACAAGTATTCTATCATTCCACAGAGAAATAACATAGCCCTAAACTTTTAAAAGAACTCACTTTTTTTGCTATGCATTACAAATTAAATAATTTATAATGATTGGAAATGAGATTCTGCTTCTGTAAATCTGCCTTACTGCTTAACGGACACAGCAGAAAGAATTCTCAGTGACTTGAATAGGCTGTGGCTCAGCTCTTCTAAAAGCTATTTTGATAGTCATATAGCTGAAACATTTCTGGTCATTCTCCTGTTCCCATGTCACTTTTAGGAATAAAGATATAATTATGCTTTCAATGCATTTTGCAGCTAAATGATAAAAAGAAGAGCAAACTGCATAAAATATCCAAAGTATATACACCATGTACCTAATAACATGCTGTACAACTATCTGAATTCTGTGAGGATGCCTCCATATGGTACATTATCGGAGCAGGTGCCAACTTATCGAGGGGTCCGACAGGGGTGTCTTTTGGCCCCGAATTTATTTAATATTTATGTCAATTCTTTGATATTGGAACATAAGGACCCATGAAATTATCATTCTCCTCGAATTCGCAACAGGAAAATCCACCTGCTAATGTATGCAGATGACATGGTGCTGATCTCACTTAGCAGACGAGGTTTAGATAGATCCTTGACTGAGTTTGGTGACAGATGCCAAGAGAAGAATCTCTCTATTAACTACGACAAAACAAAAATAATGATTGTAGCAAAACGTCATAAGAAATATAGCTGGTCACTGCAGGGCCATTATTTGGTCCAGGTTAGAACACACAAACATCTGGGCATCATTCTGGCCAATAATGGGGATTGGTATGCCCATATTTTGGCAGCTAAAGCAAAGGCGCAAATAGAATCTTTTGCTATCCAACATTTCTTTTACCATTATGGACAACGCAGTATCTGGGCTGCTGCAAAAGCTCTAGATTCCAAGGTGATTGCAAGCATGTTGTATGGGGTACAAGTTTGGGGGCACGACCAGAAGGTTGTAGACAGATTGTGCCCAATTATCAACCAATTTTGGAAACGTATTTTGAGGTTGCCTCTGTTTTGTCAACACTGCCATGATATCCCTGGAACTGGGTACCCACTCTTTAAGGGCAATTGCTGAGATGCATATTTTGAAATTTTGGGTTAAGATACAGGAGAGGCCAAGCACCTCATTACTGCCCCTAGCCATGAAAGAAAAGGAAGCGGATTTGATTGGCGGTACAGATTTTTGGTGGGCTGAAGTTAAAATACGTTTAGCTTTACTAGGGTTCTCGGATTTGTGTTTACAGGATTATAATAGCATTTATATAAGACTTTTGAAACAACGTATTTGTGATGTCGACAGACAGAAACTAAGGGCCCTTGTCGGTGGTGTGAGTATTTCACCTTTTTATGAATATCTGTTACCTCCACGCCGGGGGGTGGGGGCTTGTACATATATTCTCTCACTGACCCTGGGCTGAGAAAGACCTTTATTATGCTAAGATTTCAATCCATGCAAACGGCTGTTCTGTTAGGGCGAAAGCAGGGCGTGCCATACTCAGAGCGGTTATGCCCCTGTGGAGGTGGAATTGAGGATTTGGGGCACTACTTAATTTCCTGCCCTTTATAATACCACTCATCGTCGCCAACTTCAGGAAGCTGTTGCCTGGGACGATTCTCGATCTAAATTTCAGCAGTTATTTCTTCTATTGGGGGACAAAGATCTCTCAAGAACAAAATCAGTTGCGATTTTTGTGAAGAGAATTGAAAAGACCCGTAGCAGACTGGTTCTTAATCCCCACTAATGATTCTAACTGTACCCTTAAGCTGCATTCTCATCCTCTATTTTAGGCTGGACTAATTTCAATTAGAATGGATGATGGGCGGTCTTCGTTTGCTTGTGTCTCCTGGGTTATTTTTTATGTATTCCTTTTTGTGTTATTGTTTTTATTCTTGTATCTTACTGACTGGCTCAGATACTTGGATATTCTGGGATTTGTACTTTTCTGTTTTCTCTCTTATTTATCTTGTGATGGCCATGTGGCTAACAAGTTTATTAATAAATTTAATTTGATTTGAATTCTGTATTTTTGATGTGAAAAAGTCTTAACTTTTAAAAAAAATAATCTACAAAATAGTTTCATGATGAACTAAATATATTAAATATTGGGCTTTGCAGGAATTAACAAGTGCTTACAAAAAACTGTGTTAGAGAAAGCATTTATGTGCCTATAGCAGATGGCAAGCTCATATTAGTTCAGAACAAAAAAAAAATGGCACATTAGTGCTTGCACTTAAAATGATTTGCTGCAACGAAGCTTAGGAAACTAATTTCTACCATGGATAATTTAACCAAACTATTAAGGCACCTACAGTACTACATACAACCACCAGGAGTAGCAGATACACTTTTCTTATGAGTAACTGTATGCTCTCTATCAATTTCTCAGCAATGAGAATTATCATCTAGTCCCAGCTGCGTATAACTCTTTATAAAAAATACAAAAATTACCTCACAAAATAAAATAAAATAATTCATATTCATTTGAACAAAACTTCAACAGTATATCACAAGGACATGAACAATTTCAAAAAAATACAAATAGCTAGAATGGCTGAAATGAAAATGGATGCTAAAAAAGAAACATTAACAAGCTAGAATGGTTAGAAGGCTAGATATTATTTATTTTATTTTATTCAATTTATACCCCACCTCTCTCGAACACAGGTGACTCGGGGCAGTGAACATAAAAGCATTAAAACAACAATACATTAGAAAGATATAAAATATTAATATAAATAAAAATATATACAAACCCATAATAGCAGTGGAAAAACTGACCCGGATGTGTGGACATTCCACAGCGACGGTGCGGCCGCTGACAACGCCCGCCTGACAGTCCAAACCTGCAGATAATGCGGGACTTCCAGGAGGGTGCCCCCAGATGACTGCAGGGGCCACCCTGGATCCCAGGGGGGGAGGCTATCTTTTAGGTAAGCAGGGCCCAGGCCGTGAAGGGCTTTAAAGGTTAAAACCAGTAACTTGAATCGGGCCCAGAAGAAAATAGGCAGCCAGTGCAATGCTTGGAGCCGGTCCCAGTAAACAGACGAGCCGCCACATTTTGCACCAGCTGCAGCTTCCGAACCGTCACCATGGGCAGCCCCATGTAGAATGCATTGCAATAGTCCAGTCTTGAGGTGACACATGCATGGATAACTGTAGTGAGGTCGGTGTCCGAGATGTAAGCTCTTCACCAAATGCTATTGGCAAAAAGCGCCCCCGGCCACGCCCGACACCTGGGAGTCCAGGCACAGCTGTGAATCCAGGGGCACACCTAGACTCCACACAGATGGAACCAAAGGAGGGTGAACGCCCCCAATAACGGGAGTATTCACCTGTCCCAGATCACTGACCCTTCCTACCAACATCACTTGTGTCTTGTCAGGATTTAGGTTCAATTGACTCGACCCCATCCACTCCCCCACAGCGGCCAAACACCAGGACAGCAAGGAGATAGTAGGGTCTGGGTCAGATGAAAAGGATAGATATAGCTGGGTGTTGTCAACATATTGGCGACAATGAAAAGAGCATATTTTACCTACTAAACTGAAAAACAAATGAGAATAAATTGCTTTTGAAAACCTTAAAACAATTGCATGCCCCATTCTGCAGATTTTTTGAAATACAGCAAGTGTGTGACACTGGTAGACAACAATGAGAACGACAAAGATGATTCATATGCTAAAAGGGGGGAAATTATTCTCTCTGCTTTTTTTTTCCCCAACGATTTTAAATTAAAAACCACTGACCGCATCTACATTTTCCACTTCTGTGTATCTAAAAACTTCTATGGCAAGAGTACCAAAAATGAGCAAATGTCATACTAATTGTTTACATATGTGTTCAGTAAGATAACAAAAAAATTATCTACTTTGCAAGAAGGCAGCATTGAGATAAAAGTATGGGCTGGAAACTGCATTTCATTAAAAAGGCATCACCACACACCTAAAAATATGCCCTTTTTGTTACTAAGTGCAGACTGCTCTGAAGAAACGTAGCAGCATGTGCACTGGAAAACTGAAGTCTCATTGAGACCCAAGCCTTTAATCTGCTCTTCACCTGTTTCAGTGAGTGTATCCCGTTCTTAAGTCAGAAGGCACATTTTGAAGGGCATGAGAAGCAAATCAAAATGCAGCCGCACTAGGTCTTGAAGCGGGCAAATTTGGTGGTAAGGGAAACCAGTCAAATTGTATCCCCTCTTCAAGGTCAAGGTGGAACATTAAGGTGTATGGACATTTTGAGAGGTTTCCATATCCACTCAAAATATGCAACCACACACAGGATTACCAGCCATTGACAGGTTAGCACATTTTAATATGATACCCCCTTCCAAATCTGCACAGGGAGTGGATTCTTCCTTGATGGGAAAGTAGGTAAGATAGGCTCTCTCTCTATGGCAGAAATCTTTGCTATATAGGGGAGAAAGAAAATGTAGTTTTAAAAGTCATGGAAAGCAACACATGGAAACTGAGGGTTACCATAAGTTTATGATATGGTGTAACAGGTCACACCTCACAAATGACATATTTGGGAGAAACCTCCCAAGTCATTTGTGACATACAACCTGTTTTACCACATGATGACCTTATGGAAGATGCTTGAAAAATTCTCCTAGAGTTACACGTGTAAGCTGAAAGACCTAGATAAACAGAATATAATAAAAAGAGAAAGCACAAGTAGTTTACAATTTGTGTTATTTTTCTCTTAGTTCTCAAATAAAATCTAGAAATAAATCTATTTTACGATATAAATCTATACTTGAAGAAAATCATTCACATTTTTGTAAAAGAGACAGGATGGCTGGCGGAGCCTGGCTCTTTAAAAGGGCAGTGCCAGCATGAGAGATGCAAGAGCACCTGCTGATAGGGGATTGCGCCTCAAGTGGCTAATCAGGGCCAAACTAGGGGTATTTCAGACGTGACGGGGTGCCCATTGGCCCCGGCACAGAATCACCTTTTGATTCCCCGCCAGAATCAAAACGGCCCATCAACAGACGAGCCGGCTGATTCCAGCGGGGAATAGGGGGAGGGGGCAGGGCTGCACGGCGCACCGTGTGACCACACAGTCGCGTGCCCCCCCCCCACGCTCCCTCAGTCACCTGCCCTCCCGGAGATGGGTGGGCGCAGTGGCCAATGGGGCCCCTGCGCCCGATTCTGTCCCGGGATCTGGACCACGGCCTGGAATCAGTGGCGGTAACAGATGTTACCGGCCGCCGATTCCGGGCCATGGTTCAATTAAACACGCTTTTGGAGAGGGTGCCAGGACCATCCTCGAAAGAGTGGTTAATTTGCTCACCGCCGGTGGTTCATCGTGGTGAACATCTGGTGGCGAACAAACGCACGTTACGTGACCATCCGCCACCACAGGGGATTGTCTGTGATTGACCGTGATCGTGTAATGTCTGAAAACACCCTAGGTCTCGTTGTGGCCATTCTTAAAAGAGCTCTGAAGCAGCTTGATGCCTTAAAGAGCTCTGAAGCAGACTTGGAGAGATGAAGAGCTTGATGCCTTAAAAGAGCTCTGAAACAGAGTTGGAGAGATGAAGCAGAAAGACTGGTGAGAAGCCAGAGAGGGCTGCCAGCACTCTTCCAAACCTGGTTTCAGGAAGGACTGTGCCTGGCCAGGAGGCGGCCTTGGAGCCAAATGCTGGAGAAGACTATGCAAAGTCAGGGATAGGGCTGAGATGAGAGCAAATGCCCATTCAACTTATGGTATAGGAAATACTGACCTTTTAGGAACGCTTGTGAGTGTCCGTCGGTATGTCATCTGTTTCCAGTGATTCCGCACGTGCACCATTTTTTTGTCATTTTAATCACTTTACAGGACTTTTTGTTACTTTCCGGGATTTTTTGTCACTTTTCATCACTTTCCGGGAATTTTACAAGTTTTACAGCAATTTTATGGCAATTTCCAGAACGTCCCCAGCACATAACTGGCATATTTCCATCTCCACAGCCTCAAGAAGTGTGCAGAGAGTACACACAGGGCTTGGAACCAGCCCGTAGCACCCCATTCAACTTGCAAAAAATAGCAAAACCAGCTGGAAAGTAGTAGTAGTAGTCATCGTCTTCCAAAAGATTTATTTATTTATTTTATTTCAATGTACTTATAGCCCACGCCCTCCTGCTCACAATGGCAGCTCGGGGCGGCTCACAACATATTTCTTTTCTTTTCTTTTTATTAATAACCCTTTGCGTAGCCAAAATTGGCTATTGCAAAACACATAACTTTCAACATATAAATAAATAACCTTAATAGAAAAATGATAAAAAGTGTCCTGAATGTAACCATTTTAAAACCAGATACAGATGTATTCATTATCCAACGCATAGTCGGATATTCAGCAAAGGTTTGCCTTAATCTCCAGTTTCTTTCTATAGACATACATCAAAAACTTAGCAACTTTACCCATCACATACCGTGAACGGTCACCCAGCAAGAAACTAACATAAAATTCATAAGATCTACCCGGAAAGGGAATAACAAGCAGTGCAATATATTTACTACGGGCACCTGTATAATACTCACAATCTAGGAGGATACACAACATATTTAAATACATTTAAAACAATTATAAAACTTAAAAACTTATTAAAACTATAAACTCATTAAAAGAGCAGAACTGAACCCACATACCCCCAACCCAAACTCCCTCCCCATCTCCCTCCCCAAAGGCCTGGCGAAACAACCAGGTCTTACATTGTCTTCGGAAAGAAGGGAGGTCCGGGGCTAGGTGGGCCTCTGTCGGGAGGGAGTTCCACAGCCTAGGAGCGGCCACCGAGAACGCCCTCCCCATCGTCGCCACCCAGGAGACCCGGAGGACTTCAAGTCGGACATCCCCGGCTGACCACAGGGGCCGCACCACGGACCAGTATATGAGGTGGTCCTGCAGGTATGCGGGGCCTAGGCCATTTAGGGCTTTATAGGTCAACACCAACACCTTGAATTGGGCCCAGAAGACAATAGGTAGTCAGTGCAGAGAACGGAGCACTGGTGTAATGTGCTCATGACGGCCCATCCCCATAAGGAGATGAGCTGCTGCATTCTGCACTAGCTGCAGCTTATAGACCATCACTAAGGGTAGCCCCACACAGAGTGTGTTACACTGTTCAAGTCTAGAGGTTATGAAAGCATGGATGATAGTCGCCAAATCAGAGTTTGGAACGTACAGCCGTAGCCGTCGTACCAGATGTAACTGGCGAAAGGCGCTCCTCGCCACAGATTCCACCTGGGAATCCAGGCGGAGCAGCGAATCGAGAAGCACCCCCAAACTATGGACCTGAGTGGCTAGGGGAGGGCAAACCCCATCAATGACAGGAGCCACCACTCCCCCAGCCCTACCCACCAACATCACCTCCGTCTTGTTGGGATTCAGCCACAGACGCCTCGCCCTTATCCAATCACCCACAGCTACCGGACACTGGGGTAAGCACGGAGACTGCCGGGTCTGGGTCTGCTGAAAAAGAGAGGTAAAGCTGAGTATCATCAGTGTACTGATGACCTCATACGCCAAACCCTCTCACGACCTCGCCCAATGGCTGCATGTACATGTTGAAAAGGAGTGGGAACAGAATAGAACCCTGCGGGATTCCACACGTGAGGTCCCAGGGAGATGATGAACACTCCCCAAGCACTGCCCGCTGAGTTCTTCGGGCCAAGAAAGAGCTGAACCATTCAAGATACTGAGGTAGTTGAAGTCCCCCATTACTACTACTACTTGACTCCTTGAAAATTCCGCAATCTGTTTTAGGAAAGCATCATCCACGTCTTCCGCTTAGTTTGGTGGTCTGTAGTAGACTCCAACTGTAATCTAATTATTTTTTTCCCCCCCGTTTATTTTTACCAATGCTCTCAACACGACTGCCATGTTCACTCTTATGGATTTCTGTGCAGGTATATACTTTTCTGACATGTACACTACTAGGTTTACTACACAATAACAGTAACAACAACAACAACAATATAACGCTACTCCCTCTTTCCTTTCTGTTGCATCTGGGGGAGGGAAGGGAGAGTGGTGAGGCGGGATAGGTGTCTAGTGCCTGTCCTGCTTATCCCTACCCCAGCAGATGAGCGGGTGGAACTTGGTCAGGGGGCCTTCAGTCCAGTTTTGGTGCTGTTAAATGCAAGATCAGTGGCAAATAAGGCGACAACAGTATCCTGGACCATGCTGCCAATCTCACGTGTATCATGGAGACCTGGCTGGACAATGAATCGGGGCCAATTCTGGCTGATCGTGTTCCAGTCGGGTATTCCGTGCAACACCAGCCATGGCCGGGGCGGCGATGTAGCTATGGTTTTTAAAGAGGGGTGGTCTGTGAGGAGGTATCCAGTGTGATCCATGGTACGTACTGAAGGCCTCCATCTTGTGTTTGATTTGGCAGGGGACAGTTTGGGTGTGCTACTGGTATACCGTGCACCTACCAGTACAGTGGCCTCTCTGCATGCTCTGGCGGAGGCTGTGTCGGAGGTGGTGTTGCGGTCCCCAAGGACAACATCCTTGGGGACCTCAACATTCATGCCGACGCAGTCCTCGTGGCAGCAGAGCATGAGTTTATGGCCGCCATGGCAACCATGGGTCTGTCCCAAAGGGTCAACGGCCCAACACATCTTGGGGGACATACTTTAGACCTCATGTTTTGCACTGGCCTTGAGGCGGGTGGTCCGCTAGTGGGGGAGATTACAGTTGTGCCCTTGTCATGGACGGACCTCCCTTCTAGAGCATGGAAGGGTGCGGAGCCCATTAGAATGGTCCGCCCCAGGAGGCTGTTGGACCCAGTGCGGTTTCTAGGTGCTCTGGGGGAGTTACCCTCTGACCCTGACGACCGTCACATCGATGGTCTTGTCAAGCTGTGGAACACCTTGCTGATGGAGGCCATCGATCAAACGGCTCCCAGGCGTCCGTTGCCCAGGTGGAGGCTCTTCAGGCCTCCTTGGTTCTCTGAGGAGCTGAGGATGCTGAAGCAAGAGGGGTGACGGTTGGAGCGACGGTGGCATCATTATCGGGCTGAAGCTGACAGATTGCAGCATAGAGCTGCCCTCATAGCATCCGCAAAATCCTGTCCGGCGGAGCTGTTCCGGGTTGTACAGGGGCTGGTCAGTCTGGCCTCCCTCAACCCTGGAGTTGAGTCATCATCTGCCCGCTGTGACCTTTTTGCGGATTATTTTGCTGAGAAAATTGCTTGTATTCACCAAGACCTTGATGCTGCAGTTAACACAGTAGAGGAGGCAGAGGTGGTAGAAACCCGAACTTGTCCAATTTTGTGGGATCAGTTTCAGTTGGTGACACCCGCTGACGTGGTGGAGGTACAGACATCAGTGTACACACATCAGTGTACAGACATCAGACATGTCTGTACAGTGTACACACATCAGTGTTCAGACATCGAAGACCATGAGTATTAGGGCCCCACTAACTGCCCTCCTATTTTTTTCCTGGGGCTTACTAGGTACCCCACAGCTCTCCCAGTCCCCAATGTACCACACAATCTCCTATCTTTTGTATTTACCTTTGGGCTTTTGTCTCCATCTCCTGAAGAATCTAGTTTAAAGCCCTTTTGACTAGATTTTATTTTATTTTCTCAGTCAGCATCTGGAATTGTCACCTGGCATTTAAAATCTACACTGCTTGATGATACTGAGGCAGATTTTGTTATAATTCTGAAATGTGACAACATAAATGGGTGTTAACAAATGAGACAATAGCCTGCTGGAGTCTGTGTTCAGCAGCCCTCACTCACATGGTTTAGTGTGGCAAACTAAATAAATAGGCAGGTGCCGCACTCTACCCCCTCAACATGACTCAAAGCTGCAGCAAACTCTGGGAACAGGGCGAACTCTGAGTAGAATATGCCCCTGCTGCATTTTTGTTTTTTAGCACCTTTTTGAAGTGCTCCAAAAGCAAAAGTAAACATGCAACACACCAGTGAGAGAGCACTCCATCCTCAGACTGCTCTAGGTGCTTTGTCTAGGATTCTATGGTCCTGGCGGGCCTGTACACGTGCAGAGGCTGTGTGCACCCTAACAGACGGGAGGCAGCCACATGGGTGCACATTAGCCCACATCAGTCTGCACACACCTGTACAGTGGGCTCGGGATTCTCCAGACTACGCCATGGGAGGGGGGGGGCAGGTAGGTGGGAGCAAACATCTGGCAAATACCTAATAAATGGGAAGGTGGACACGCACCTAGTGGGGGCTATTGTCTCATTTGCTTTCAATCAATGTTACTGCTGCTAAGCATGAGGAATCTCT
>QEPC01007521.1:1329053-1345619 GCA_003113815.1 Sphenodon punctatus | reverse complement strand
CGTGAGGTCCCAGGGAGATGATGAACACTCCCCAAGCACTGCCCGCTGAGTTCTTCGGGCCAAGAAAGAGCTGAACCATTCAAGATACTGAGGTAGTTGAAGTCCCCCATTACTACTACTACTTGACTCCTTGAAAATTCCGCAATCTGTTTTAGGAAAGCATCATCCACGTCTTCCGCTTAGTTTGGTGGTCTGTAGTAGACTCCAACTGTAATCTAATTATTTTTTTCCCCCCCGTTTATTTTTACCAATGCTCTCAACACGACTGCCATGTTCACTCTTATGGATTTCTGTGCAGGTATATACTTTTCTGACATGTACACTACTAGGTTTACTACACAATAACAGTAACAACAACAACAACAATATAACGCTACTCCCTCTTTCCTTTCTGTTGCATCTGGGGGAGGGAAGGGAGAGTGGTGAGGCGGGATAGGTGTCTAGTGCCTGTCCTGCTTATCCCTACCCCAGCAGATGAGCGGGTGGAACTTGGTCAGGGGGCCTTCAGTCCAGTTTTGGTGCTGTTAAATGCAAGATCAGTGGCAAATAAGGCGACAACAGTATCCTGGACCATGCTGCCAATCTCACGTGTATCATGGAGACCTGGCTGGACAATGAATCGGGGCCAATTCTGGCTGATCGTGTTCCAGTCGGGTATTCCGTGCAACACCAGCCATGGCCGGGGCGGCGATGTAGCTATGGTTTTTAAAGAGGGGTGGTCTGTGAGGAGGTATCCAGTGTGATCCATGGTACGTACTGAAGGCCTCCATCTTGTGTTTGATTTGGCAGGGGACAGTTTGGGTGTGCTACTGGTATACCGTGCACCTACCAGTACAGTGGCCTCTCTGCATGCTCTGGCGGAGGCTGTGTCGGAGGTGGTGTTGCGGTCCCCAAGGACAACATCCTTGGGGACCTCAACATTCATGCCGACGCAGTCCTCGTGGCAGCAGAGCATGAGTTTATGGCCGCCATGGCAACCATGGGTCTGTCCCAAAGGGTCAACGGCCCAACACATCTTGGGGGACATACTTTAGACCTCATGTTTTGCACTGGCCTTGAGGCGGGTGGTCCGCTAGTGGGGGAGATTACAGTTGTGCCCTTGTCATGGACGGACCTCCCTTCTAGAGCATGGAAGGGTGCGGAGCCCATTAGAATGGTCCGCCCCAGGAGGCTGTTGGACCCAGTGCGGTTTCTAGGTGCTCTGGGGGAGTTACCCTCTGACCCTGACGACCGTCACATCGATGGTCTTGTCAAGCTGTGGAACACCTTGCTGATGGAGGCCATCGATCAAACGGCTCCCAGGCGTCCGTTTCCCAGCAGGAGGCTCCACAGACTTCCTTAGTTCTCTGAGGAGCTGAGGATGCTGAAGCAGGAGGGGCTGTGGTTGGAGTGACGGTGGCATCATTATCGGGCTGAAGCTGACAGATTGCAGCATAGAGCTAGTTTGCGAGCCCATGCCGTGGCTATGCGGGCAGCAAAGAGGGCATTCTTTGCTGCCCTCATAGCATCCGCAAAATCCTGTCCGGCGGAGCTGTTCCGGGTTGTACAGGGGCTGGTCAGTCTGGCCTCCCTCAACCCTGGAGTTGAGTCATCATCTGCCCGCTGTGACCTTTTTGCGGATTATTTTGCTGAGAAAATTGCTTGTATTCACCAAGACCTTGATGCTGCAGTTAACACAGTAGAGGAGGCAGAGGTGGTAGAAACCCGAACTTGTCCAATTTTGTGGGATCAGTTTCAGTTGGTGACACCCGCTGACGTGGTGGAGGTACAGACATCAGTGTACACACATCAGTGTACAGACATCAGACATGTCTGTACAGTGTACACACATCAGTGTTCAGACATCGAAGACCATGAGTATTAGGGCCCCACTAACTGCCCTCCTATTTTTTTCCTGGGGCTTACTAGGTACCCCACAGCTCTCCCAGTCCCCAATGTACCACACAATCTCCTATCTTTTGTATTTACCTTTGGGCTTTTGTCTCCATCTCCTGAAGAATCTAGTTTAAAGCCCTTTTGACTAGATTTTATTTTATTTTCTCAGTCAGCATCTGGAATTGTCACCTGGCATTTAAAATCTACACTGCTTGATGATACTGAGGCAGATTTTGTTATAATTCTGAAATGTGACAACATAAATGGGTGTTAACAAATGAGACAATAGCCTGCTGGAGTCTGTGTTCAGCAGCCCTCACTCACATGGTTTAGTGTGGCAAACTAAATAAATAGGCAGGTGCCGCACTCTACCCCCTCAACATGACTCAAAGCTGCAGCAAACTCTGGGAACAGGGCGAACTCTGAGTAGAATATGCCCCTGCTGCATTTTTGTTTTTTAGCACCTTTTTGAAGTGCTCCAAAAGCAAAAGTAAACATGCAACACACCAGTGAGAGAGCACTCCATCCTCAGACTGCTCTAGGTGCTTTGTCTAGGATTCTATGGTCCTGGTGGGCCTGTACACATGCAGAGGCTGTGTGCACCCTAACAGATGGGAGGCAGCCACATGGGTGCACATTAGCCCACATCAGTCTGCACACACCTGTACAGTGGGCTCGGGATTCTCCAGACTACGCCATGGGAGGGGGGGGGCAGGTAGGTGGGAGCAAACATCTGGCAAATACCTAATAAATGGGAAGGTGGACACGCACCTAGTGGGGGCTATTGTCTCATTTGCTTTCAATCAATGTTACTGCTGCTAAGCATGAGGAATCTCTGGAGAGAGTGGTATAAGTCAAGTAACACATCTACTAGATGTTAAGAAAAATAAAAGCATTTCTTAATGGCTCCTGCTGAAGCACTGAGAGATGCTACAGTAAAGCAACATGATTCCTCTTGTTGAATATGCAGTTGAAGAACCAGCTAGCTATTAAACACTGGATTAGTCACATTAACCTCTCTACTGCCAAGTTTCCCCATTTATAAAATCAGAATAGTATCATTTACATCTTTAGAGGAATGCTGCAAGGATAATTAGTTATTATATGTGAAGTGATTAATTAGTTATTATATGTGAAGTGGTCAATACCAAAATTACCACTGAGGCAAAACAAAAAAAAACATGAAGAAATTATACATTCGTTGGCTGTGATTTTCCCAATTTCTTTAAAATTCTTGCCACTTAAATTGTTTGTTCGTTTGTTTATTTTATTTTCACAAAGCCGTGCTTAGAGTCTGTACTATAAGCCTTTTATGAACCTGGGGAGACAGAGGAGATATTTAAGTATCAAATCTACATATCTTGTATAACCCACATCCTTTGTGTTATAGTAGTTTAATGGGGAAGGGAAAGATAGCAGTTGAGGAGAAGGGGATTTCTGTCAAAGCCATTTGTTTATGTGCACATATATGCACACATATAGAAGGCTAATCTGTCATGGGATTTCAGAAATATCTATAAGCAGAAAGTCAGGTGACTGAAAAAATATCCACTAGATTTCTCTGAAGCTCTCCTGAAAGACTGCACTAAGGGAAGGAATTTAAATGATAGGGACATCTGAGATCACCCACTGGATTTTGATTGGTAGCACAGGTATCCACAGTGTGTCCCACAATCCTGAAATGTCAGAATGATTTTAGCTTTCATCTCGTAGCAAGCCCCATGATACTATAATGCATGGTTGTGGAACTCAGTCAATTTTACAGTCCTAGAAGGGAAGTAGAATGCGAAGTCTTTGTGATACCTAGAGGATACAAATTTACTCAGTTTACCTAGCAGTCAACAAACTGACAATTAAGAAGGAGAATGAAATTTCAGTAAGCAGAAAGTTCACATTTTATGCCATACAATGGAAGCATGATAGTCAAGCTGTTCAGCACTGGTGCTAGTCTTTAGCACCAACACAACCATTATTCAGTTCCATGTGGCATATTAAGTTGATACCAAGACCATGTGTTCTCACTTTAGAAAGGATTAGAAGCTGCTTAAATGCAAAGCTCTTGCTGTGAGTCTTGAAAAAAAGCATTTGGGCCTGCGGTTCAGTAAAACAGCATGATTGTACAGTGCTTGCTTACCTCTTATCCCTTATATAAACTGCCATCCAAACAGGGACTTTCCTAAAACATAAAATATTACTACATAAGATCAAGTCAAAGCAAAATGAAAGAGTTGCTTTGAACCCTGATCCAAACCACATGAAAGTAACCTCAAGCATATGAGTGGTGCAAGCGAAGTCAATGAGACTATGAAGCACAGGCCATACTGATAGTTCGTTCATTTTCACCTGATGGTCCAATGTCGTCTTCTTGACGATGGCTGGTACTAGATGCTTCTGAGTAAGCCACAGGATAATTAAAAAATAATCTATCCCCTATTGTTCACCACCAGTTTCCAGCAACCAGACATTTAGGGACATACATCCCAAGCCTGAGGCTGTAACCCTTGATACATTTCGCCATTGGTGGACCTACCATCCATTTTTGAACATGTGTGGTACAACTAGGCAAAACATTCAAAATCAAGAGTGAACATGGGTATAACAGGAAGGGAGGCACTAGGAACTGCACACAATTGCATTATGATATAACTGTTGTTTTCTGGAAGATGTGGACATGACTTAGTTGATCTAGAATGCCTTGAAGTAGCACCAACACCCGTTCTCCCCCTGGATTGACCACTCGGCTAAAGGCAGCAAAGGCAGTCACACCTTGGTCAGGGAGGAGGGAGAAAGAAGAGAGAGCTGTGCCAGTGATGGAGTCTGTGGCTCCGCAGCAAGACTTTATTCCTCATGGAATAGGTTGCCCAACCACAGGGGCACTAAACTCCAGGGACTTTCCCAGGGGAGAAACTGGCAATCAATTGGGAGAGGGGCTTGTAGCTGGAGAGAGCATGGAAAGCTGCAGATTCTAAGGTGAGACAAAGAAGACAGGAAGATGAAGCTGGAGAGGAGTTGGGGAGAATGGCCTTCAATGGGGGAGTATGAGGGCTGGAGCAGCATGGAGACTGGATGGCAAGGATTTGGGGTGCGGGCTGGGATGGAAGGGGAGAAGATTAGGCATGAAACTGTTGTATCCATATAGTAAGGCTCCTTTCCCAACACAAGGATTAAAACCACTATACTGTGTTTCAGGCCACCTTGGGTTCGTACTTCTCTTCTAGTTTTTGAGCTTATGATACTTTCAAACTTTTCTCTTTCACTATGAGGACTTTAAAAAAAAAAAAAAGTTGAGTTTCTCATGGATTCACTTGGCTGCACCTGTGACAGCAACTTTAAGAAGATATATAAATAAATAATAAATATCATGAGACTGGTAATAAAACTGTAAATGCTGGCACTTGTTCAAATGCTTAAAAATAAGCATCTGTGTAAATGTTTGCAGAACAAGGGTCAGGGTTTTTTTTAATCTTAATTTAATTAGGCCACAGTTGTTTGAGCTTTATCAGTATTCATCTTTTGAATGACGTTTTGAACGTGGCTATAAACCAGCATTATTTGATTAACAGCTTTTCTTCATGATGCCTCCTTGGAAAAGTAATAAAAAAGGTAGCAAAGCTAAAAAGAATTGTTAAAGATTAGAAAGTAAAAACTATTCAGTAATTTTTAAGTCATTTACATTGTTCATAACTTATTACCTGTAAAAATCTGGAGGTTGTATATTTTAAGGCAATGTATTCTGAGGGGTAAACTAACTTGTATTTTTACCACCCATGTGCTCTGAGGACCAACATATTTGAACAAGAATACTGTATAAGTCAATCTTTATTCTAAAATCTATGGACCAGATCACATAATATTTAATCATTCAAAATTTCCATAGACTTCAATGGGAGTTTCAAAACCAGAAAAAATTGGTTCATTGTTCAGATCTCATAAAATTAAAACATAATGAAATGATTACAAACAGGTCATTTCTCCTAACACAGCTGCTGTAAAACATTTATTATTTTAAATGAAGTTAATTTAGCTTTTTCAACAGCAAGATGATGGTGTGGGGAAGGAAAGGGAAACCATGCCTCAAGTTCATTTCATGGGCATTAGCCATTTATAAAAGAAAAGAATGGCTGGAATATGATGTACACATAATGTGGTTTGTCTGGGTATAATTACTGTGAGAATACTAAATTAGAAGAATGATTACTGATAAATTATTATATGTGTTTTGAATGGATAAATCAACAAAACAACTTCTTACAGCAATTTTGCTCAGTAAATAAACAGGTGTAAATCACTCTGCTGGTGGAAAGCTACATTATTAACCTGGAATACATTTAAGTTGTATTATTAAGCATAGAATTTTCTCTTAAAAATTCAAACTGTGGATACAATCCTCCACTACTGAAGTCAATGGTTGTGGGGTTTACCAATTACTTCAATGGATGGAGGTTTATACCCTGAGCTGTGGAAAAGCCGAAATGCGTTTCTGTGATAAATATGAATCAAAATTAAAAGAGGACCGTTGGGAGGTATGAAATTTTCATTTTTAAGTTTCAATTACAAGAGGCTAAATTTGACAAAAGTAAGTGGCTATGATCTTGAAAGTGTGTGCGGGCGGGGGGAGAAGGCTCTGCTGAAAAGTAGAATCATAAACAACATAATTCCTCACCACCCCTCTATAGGCAGCAAGGACTTCAGGAAGCAGTAGCACAGCTGGAATAGATACCTTACATCATCCAACAAAACAAAGGAATAATATTACCATTGGCAAACCCACCTTTTGTCTTCTGCCTGAGCTTATCAGATATTATTATCCTTAAGCATTTATATAGCACCAGCAGTGTATCTGGCACTTTACAATTGTTATTAATGGAGACAGGTCCCTACCCAGTGGACTTACAATCTAAGGCTGTTTTTGCATGGACGGTACCCCACCACCCCCGCTGGGTGTGCGCCCGTGGAAACACCATGGGCAGTGGGTGAAAGTGGGTGTGCGACCCACCCATGGAGTCATCCGACAAAATGGAGGTGGCTCCATGGGTGGAGATGGGTGTGTGCCCGAAGGAAAAGGAGCACACCCACCTCCACCCGCTGCTAGCACACACCCATCCCCCCACCCAGAGGCGCAGTGCGAAAACGGCCTAAGATGGACAAGGGTGAGGGGAACACAGGGTGATAGACACACACACGGGGTATTTTCACACATGACAGCTGGAGGAGCCAATACGCTTTGATCCTGCCCATGATGAGGGCCCTCACTACGGATCAGGCCCCACCACTGAGCAAAAGTGATGGCATCTGGGGAGGGGGCAGGGAGAAGGCGGAGGATTTGCGGACGTGTTCCACATGGCCCCGCACCCCTCGTTTCTCAGTGCGGCCTGGTGCCCTCCCTGATGGGTGGGCGCGGTGGCCTATGTGGCTGCCGCGCCTACCCAGAAAAGCTCCGGCCACTAGCCGGCGTTAGGTAGAGCGGGCCATCAAACATGATGGCCCACTCTACCACGGTCCAGGGGAGTCTTCCACAGACTGTGGCAGGGCAACCCCCAAACCCCCCTGGAAGTGTGCTGGTAGGAAGCCTAGTGCATAACCTGGAGTTAATCCTGCCATGGTCCAGGGTAAGTTTGTTCCCACTCATAGTTAACATCTGGCATGTGGGAACAAATATGACACCACCATGGGTGGCCACATCAGAGTAAGCGTGGCCACCTGTGGTAACGTCACATTTGAAAATACCCACAGATTCCCGTTTTACAGATGGGAAACAGGCTGAGAGGTTATGATTTGCCTAGGGCCACCCAGGGGAGTTCATGTCTAGGGCAGGATTCAAACCCTGGCTTCCCAGGTCCATGTCCAGCATCACTACGCCACTCTGCTCTTGAAAAATTCTGAATTAATCACCACCGAAAGAAGCCTTGGTAAGATTCTTGTAAAATAATGCTGATGGGGAAAAGGAAAACACAACAGGGGGTAAGGTGCAGTGAGGATTCCCAGAGCCTTAGTGGAAAAAGACAGTCTTAGGCCACTTTCAGACGTTACCAGGAAGGCAGGGAAACCTGCGTGAATGCAATAGTCAATCTATTCTCATGGGAATTAGCACATGTGAGAATACTATTCTATTTTTATCCCACGAGAACATCGGTCATTATAAAAGGTACATTGGGGGACCTGGTCATACCTGAGTGTTCTCCCAGGATAAAAGCAGAATAGCACATTCCCACATGCGTTAATTCCCGTGAGAACAGAGCCACAAATGCATTCAGAGATGTTTTCCTGGTGCAGTAACATGCAAAAGTGGCCTTAGTTTCCATCAAATCCTTCAGAATCCAAAACTCTTAAATTGCCTTCCTATTACATAGACTGCAACCTGCACCCACAATAGAATGATGTGGGTGCAGATGCCACAACATCTCTAGTCATGCCAGTAATTATTTCCTTGTACTGGTATGACCTCTCTCTTTTGTAAATTAAGGTAGTATGGGGATATAAAAATGTAAATTACCATCTACAGAATTATGCATTAAATTACCATGTAATTTGCACAGTGTAAATAATGAAGCAATTGCTCTGTAATTATACAGTAATTATATAATTGAAGAGCTACATTCTATAGAATAAAGTTAACACTTGACTTTCTATTTTCAGACAGCTTTAGTCTGTAGCTTTTTCATCAGACCCAGGCCCTGCAGTCTCCTTGCTGTCCTGGTGTTTGGCGGTGGTGGGAGACTTGATGAGGTCGAGCAGGTTGAAGCTCAATCTCGACAAGACGGAGGTGATGCTGGTTGGTGGGGTCGGTGAGCTGGGTGAGGGTTTTACTCCCATTATTGGGGGCGTTCATCCTCCTTTGGTTCCATCTGTGTGGAGCCTGGGGGTGCTCCTGGATTCACAGCTATGCCTGGATCTTCAGGTGTTGGCTGTGGCCAGGAGCGCCTTTCACCAATTGCATCTGGTGAGCAGGCTTCGCCCCAAATGTCTCGGACTCCAATCTCGCAACCATTATCCATGCACTCATCACCTCAAGGTTGGACTATTGCAATGCACTCTACGTGGGGCTGCTCATGGTGAGAGTCCGGAAGTTGCAGCTGCTGCAGAATGTAAGGGCCCAGCTGCTTACCGGTACAGGCTGTAGAGAGCATATTCAACTGGTGCTCTGTGCTCTGCACTGCCTGCCTATTGTCTTCCGGGCCCAATTCAAGGTACTGGGTTTTAACCTTTAAAGCCCTACATAGCGTAGGCCCCACTTATCTGAAGGAGTGCCTCAACCCCCCATGTCCTGGGGTGGTCCCTGTGGTTGTCCATGGACGGCCTCCTGGAGGTCCCATGCTATTGGTGGGTCCGTACAGACAGGAGGGCATTCTTGGTGGCCTCACCATCGCTATGGAATGCCCTCCTGGTGGAGGTTCATCTCAGTCCAGATCTCCTGGTCTTTCGACGGAATTGTAAAACCTGGCTCTTCTGCCAGCATTTTGCAGGGGGACAGGGGTGGGGAAGGGTTTTTTTGTTTTGTCACAGATTATTGTATTGTGTTTAAGAGATTTTTTTAATTGAATTTTTATAATTGTCATGATTTTATATTTGTATTTATATTACTTTTTATTGTAAGCCACCCCAAGATGCCAGACGCAGAAATTTAATAAATAAATAAATAAGCTGGTGCAGAACGCAGCGATTCGTCTCCTTACGGGGACGAGCTGACAGGAGCATATTACACCCGTGCTCCACGTGCTGCACTGGCTGCCTATAGCATATCAAGTCAGATTCAAGGTGTTGGTCTTGGCCTATAAAGTCCTACACGGTCTTGGCCCTTCATACCTCAGGGACTGACTCACCCTCCGCGCCCCAGAGTGACCCCTTCAGTCTGCCGGGGACTCCTTCTTGGAGGTCCCCCGTGTAAAACGGGAGGTCACAATGGAGAGGGTGTTCTCAGTGGCCGTGCCACGATTATGGAACTCCCTCCTGGAGGAATCCCATCTGCCCCAAGTATGTTGGCCTTCCGCCGGACCTGCAAAACCTGGCTGTTCTCCCAGGCCTTCGGAGGAGGGGATGGTAGATTGGGATTAAAACAAAATTGGGAGGGGGGGCCGTTTTTTAGAAGGAACTGTAGATGTTTTAATTTTTGTGTCGTATTGTTGTTTTAAATTATTGTTGTTTTTTATTTTGTAAGCTGCCCCGAGATGCCATGGGCATGAGAGGGCGGCTAAGAAATATAAATAAATAACTAAAAATATAAATAAATAAATAAATATATAAATACACAAACTAATCATTACTGTTGGATCCCTACAATTACAAAAGAAGCTCCTATAAAACGTAAGGGTGAGCAAGGAATAAAGGTGACATTGTTTTTGTATTTCAGTCCAGTATGAAGGTACATTTTCTAGAACACACACAACAGAACTAGCAGTTTCTTTTGCAATATTGCCATGTCCCTTCATACAAATGGAGTTAACACCATGAGTTAAAAATATATTTTTGGTTCTTTTCATTTACCTTTCCATTTCTTTTATCTGTTCATTTTTGAAGCTTTAGGTTACAATGCACTTATGATTTCAGACTTTTTTTTCCCAGCAATCACAAAGGGCTAGAAACCTTTTTTTTTTTAAGTAAGAAAAACAAAAGTCTTCTATGATTTTGAGAAGTTAAGGACTGAAAAAAAAGTCCACCCTATCAAATATTGTGAGACTTCTTGTAACAGAGAGTACTGGCAATACTGTTTACCTGTTTTGAACTATTCCCTCTCTTTTGCTTTATTTACATAAAAGCACTATCCTCAAGCTGGATAGCAAAGGCATTAGCTATTAGCGTTAAGTGCAAGCCCCATTTTTTTTTTTTATTGTCTATTGTATGCTGCCCGGAGCTGCCATTTGGCAGGAGGGGGTGAGTTATAAATGTTGAATAAACATAAATATTGAAATGAATGAGATTCATACCAGCACTAAGGACTAGACTTGGTTCTAAACAGCTTGAGGTTCATGTTGTAAATAACAATTTTAAGGAGAGTGTTGTAAGGGCTCAGCCTCCTAGAAAATATTTTAAAATACAATTCATTCTGTATAAAATTTTAATTGGATCATCCAGCATGGTAGGTTGCAAATTTATATTTTCGCTTACTGATAGCAATTTATGGAGGCAGCCCAATTTTCCAAGTGCTCTGCTGGCACAAGCATCATTGAAGAAGACTAAATAATTACTCAGACAATTAGTTTCCACTGAAGTTAAGATTATGACCTACGTAAAGAAAACTAATTGGAGAAAAGTTCATAAAACAGACTATGTACACTCCAGAGTATCTCTCACATGCTTATTTAGAAAAAGATGGAAGAAAGTTTCAGATTTAAAATGAATGGAGTATTTTGTTTTTCACAATGGACTGATGCAACTAAGAATGAATCAATATTAATAATATAATTATTTAAATTTTATTTTCAGACATTATCAGTTAAATTTTATGTATGCATGAAAATCTGCAGTAACTGTTCTGAATTGCATGGAGCTACTGTACACTGGCACTGGTGTGCTTATCAGAAGAGTGCAACCCTATAGTAAGTTATTATACTTCTAATAATACAAGAAAAATTATAGAAACCCCCCCACTGAGTGAATTAAGTTTTTTAATTACCCAGCAGTTCCATTGCATCATCCTCATTGTCAATATCTTCTTCTGTCACAGAAGGAGCAGTGCTTTGGACAGAATCAAAGGACTCTTGGGAAAGCATAGCAGCCAGTAGTTTCTTATGTTGTTGTTGTTGCTGTTTTAATCCTTTGGTCTTTGGTTCCATCTTTAAACTAGAGGAGAACGCATAACCTGCTTTTATTTTTAAGTCTCTCTGAAAGAATGGTCATATAGCAGTTATTTCATTTATGTACATTAAAAAAGAGACTAAGTTTCTTCAACTGTTTCTATTATAAATACCATTATACATTTTCTGAATTTTCTCCTTGCTATCTAAATGTCAATATTGTCACTCTCATCGTATCCAGCAGTTGACATCAGTTGCTGAGTACTTGCTAAGAGCCCACAGGTTGTAAGGAATTGCCAGTAAGTTTCACTACAATGTTGTTCTGATTAATCTGTGAATATTTAGATCATGTGAAAAAACCTTGTCTAAACCAGGAAAGATAAGAGAGGAGTCTTGCACCATCTTAGCTATTATTGCTGAACAACAGAACAGCAGTAGTTAAAGTTACATCAACATTTTCTGTTAAAGATAAGAGAGAATGTTTTATACCTGGGGAACTGTAGAACACACAGAGAAAATGAAAATTGCGTAAGAAACTTCAAAAGAAGCTTGAATATTTATGTAAGTTAGTGTTCTTAAAAAATTTACCTTCAAGAAATGGCTCTAAAAGTTTTAAATCCAAGGGCCTTTTCACACATTTCTCGTAAAGGGTCTTCCTTTCAAATCTGCATTATTAATACATGCACATACTCTGCAACAATATCTGCTGTTTCCCTTTTATTTCAATATTTTCCTCCTCCACAAAAAAGTTTTTGCTACTGTACACCATTCTGACGGCCTTGTCAGTTTCATTCCTACTGCGATCAACCAGAGGGAATTTGTTAGCAACAAAACTGACCAGGCATACTTAAACATAGGCATGTGTGTGCCCTGTAGCACTGTGGACTATACCCTGAGGTAGGGAAAGGAAGTCTGAATCTCACATCCACTGACTGGTGTTTATCTACACACCAACACCCATTGTGACTAATGCCACACTCCCCTAATTCTACAAATTATGTAAGAAAAAGTTACTGATTCACTTTACAAATAAGCTAAGAGAGGCCAAAGTCAGAAATTTTAACAAGGTAAACTCAAAGCTAACTGTGGTGGTACTTGAAATATATTTAGGAAGGTCCCCTGTAGTGTTAACTTCTTTGATATCATACATAGGGGGTGTGCGTGTGTGATTATTTTGGCTGGCCAGACAGCTCTTTTAGATGAGTGGGTCGCTGTCGCACGACCCACTTGTGTGATATTTCAAAATAGTAGGGTGTTGTTAGCCAGGACCCCTGGTCCTCCCCCCCCCCCCTTTGCGATAGCCAACTGTCTTGGACCCGGGGGTTGGCAAAGCCCTCAGGGGTAACCAAGGGCAAGGAGGCTTGGGGAAAAGCCCGACAATGGAGGCAAGAGGAAGGGGGGGATGGAAAATGAGGATTGGGCCCAGCCACCCTAGCTCCTAGCAAAAAGGGACCGCTCATGGAAAAATACCAGCCTAATGTTGAGAAAAAGACTAGAGGGGAGAGCTATCTGAATAAAGAATGGAATTGTTAAGGAGAGACACTCACCCTGTTGTAACAAAGGACACCCGTCATGACTCAGTGCAGCAATATCCTATCTTTGCATTCCCCAGGAGAAAACAGACACACACTCATTGCATCCTGAAGCCTGTCATTAAGCCCTTCCTTCCTTCCCTTCACTTTTTGTTTACGCTTACCTCCTGTGTAAAAGGTATCTGGTGCATCTACTATAGCCCTTTTTGTCATGGAAGTAACCTCCCCTCGTTAGTTCATTGTATACCCCAAACGACCCTTCGTAGCCTCCCAAACTCCTTTGTCTAGCACCCTTTAACTGCCCCTGATTTTCCCATCAACCTTTGAGAAATCTTGGGACCCAGATACGTGCAGGTCACTCTGTGCGTGTCTGAGTTAAGAGATCTCCCAGACTCTGGTCTGCTCCTTCTTTCTTATACCAGGGTTTAAAGGAGCTGTGCCACCCTTGCAAATGCAACCAAGTTCTTACACCATGGCAGAGCACAGGTACAAAAGAATAGTAGAGTTGTTATACTCTGAGGCCAAGTGCCTCTGTGGCAAGTACAAAAAAGTCAAAATCCATAATTCAAAGTCTGGAAACAGTAAAAAGCACTGGAAGTTTGAAGCAGGGCTGGATGTGTTTCTGTACCTCTGGGGTGGCATGGTATGCCCTAACGTCTCTGGCTCTGGGTCCATTTGGCATTGGGGCCAGCCTTTAGCAGAAGACAAAGAAGAAGAGCACCTGGATTCCACATGCCCCTTTCCACAGAAAGCCAAGGAAGCACAGAGGCAATTGTGATGTGCTCCAACTGGAGGAGGTTGATCCCGCCAGCCAGATGCCAAACGGTGTTCTAAAATGAAACTTGTATGGGTCCATGGGGGTAGTACAGGAAATTGACCTCCACGGTGAGAACCACTTTGTCTCTGGATGATTCAGATGACACTGAAATCCCGGAGGAACAGACGAAGCCCATGCCACTGGATAACACCACCCCATTGTTGAGAAGTGAGTTCCATGTTTGTGGCGGTTTGTTTTTATGGGGTGAGGGTTACTATTCGGTATTCCAGGGGTGGGGAACCTTTTCTGTCCTGGGGGCTACACTGAATATTCGTATGAGTGCTGAGGGCCACACAGACGTTGGGGGCGAGGGTGCTTAATGGATTTATTCAAGAAAAAGGGGGCCCAGATTGTGGATATGTACTGTGAATCTGTCCCCTACCCTTGTGTGCATGTCCTCCTCTTTGCTCCATTATCATGAGCTCAGTTTTTCAGTACTCCTACTTAGGGGTAGAGAATGGATCCAGGGGCCAGATCCAGGCACTGGAAAGGGGCCACATAAAATCTTGTTGAGGGCCGCATTTGGCCCCCAGGCCTGAGGTTCCCCACCCCTATTGTATTTTATCCCTATCGCATCTTTTCGTTATATTAAATTAATGATTTTCTATTTATCATATCCTGTCCCAATCCCTATGTCATGTTAATGATTTCCTAAATGTATGATGTTCTACTTCTCTTATCCCAATCCCTATTCTATCTCCCATCCCTATCCTATGTTAATGGTTTCCTAAATTTAGGATGTTCTATTTATTTTATCCTCCTCCTATGCTAATGATTTCCTAAATGTATGATATTATATTTATCCTATCCCACTCCCTATCCTATTCCTATCCTTTATTAATGATTTTCTATTTTTTCCAACAGAAGACAAGCCCCCACAGGACCCCAATGCACCTGCCAATGTCATGATGTGGATGAGGGACAGGCAAAGGAGAAAGGAGGCTGCACAGGAGAGCCTTACCAGGGATTTTGTGAAGAACTGTATGGCAGTGGCGACTATGATGTCTCAGAATATGGTCACGCTATATAAGGCCAGAGTTACTGAACTCCAGAAACAGCATGAACTCCTCACATCACAGTGTGAACTGTTTGCAACTGATCAGGAGCACAGAAAGGAAATGGAAGAATGTAGGCTAGCCTTAGCAGAATGGTACCTGGAGGACAGTACTCAAGAGCACACGACGGATGGAGAAACCAAGCCAGGAGATGTGTGTGCAAAGTAGAAAGATGGATCAGATCAAGCATTGGTGGACTTTGACCAAGGTATTTATGATGCTCTGGGCCATGTAACATATCACCCCTTCTACCATGTCCAAAAGACACCTTTTCCCCATATTGGCTCACATGACTGGCAACCTAACATGCCAGAGCATGCAGCTGCACCAGACACACACCCTGCATCAATGTGTAGGTGCTCTGGAGCAGACCTAGAGAGCAAAGCACAAGATGAACAGAAAGCATGAAAAATAGGAAAAGGAAAAACTCCTACTTAGGGGTAGAGAATGGATCCAGGGGCCAGATCCAGGCACTGGAAAGGGGCCACATAAAATCTTGTTGAGGGCCGCATTTGTGTTTTTTTCCTAGTAAAAAACGAGACGGGTTGCCGTGAGCACATTACACCAGTGCTTCGAGCTCTGCACTGGCTGCCGATAGTCTTCCGGGCGCAATTAAAAATGCTGGTGCTTACCTATAAAGCCCTATACTGTCTGGGCCCCTCCTATCTGCGAGACCGCCTCACTCTCTGTGCCCTGGATCAACCCCTGCGGTCCGCTGGGAGCACCCTTCTTGATGTCCCCCGGTGGTGCAGGGGGCTACAATGAAGAGGGCGTTTTCGGTGGCAGCACCCAGGCTGTGGAACTCCCTTCCAGTGGAGGCCTGGATGGCCCCAGACCTTGCAACATTTCGACGACTGTGCAAGATCTCCCTGTTCTGCCAGGTCTTTGGTGAGGGAGGTGAGTGAAGGGTGGGTGAGGGTGGTAGGGGAGAATGAGGTTTTTATTTTCTTATTCTTATTTTTATGCCTCCCTTTTATGTATATTTTAAAATATTTTAACTCTTGTAAGCCACCTTGAGCTGCCTAGGCAGGAGAGATGGGGTATACATAATTTAAATAAATAAATAAAAACCTTAAATAGAAGGATTTTTTCCCCTTTAATTTGAAAACCAAAAGGTGAAAACAAAGGTTTCAGAAATGAAAAAAAAAAAAAAAAAAAGGTAACACCTAGGTTTATTATAGAATGTTCAAGTATTATTGATACATGAGGACTGTGACACAAATCCAGATTAACCAAAACAAAAAACAGTTTAAAAAACCCCAACTTAAATGCACAAGAGTTTTCTTAAAATACAAACAAACAAAAATTCAGTACAATTACAATTAAAAAAACCTTCCACTCTATACATTGCAACAAAACATAAACGCCAAAAAACAGAAATTAATTCACAATTAAAGCAATATTTAATATTTTATCCTCATCAACATACAGGTAATATATATATACTAAATTCCTTACCATAAATACTATAATTCATTTTTATCAATAACTAAACTTGCACATTTACAATTATGAAACTGTAATTTATTATCATAATTTGACAAGGAACAATTTTG
>QEPC01007521.1:1309184-1327492 GCA_003113815.1 Sphenodon punctatus | reverse complement strand
TCTACTGGGTCATTTCCACTGGCCTTCAAACATGCCACTGATTCCCCTATCCTTAAGGTCACTCTTGACCCCTCTGACTTTTCCAACTATTGCCCCCATTTCACTCCTACCCTTCGCTTCCAAGCAGGCTGTTTACACGCACTGTCCTGATTTCCTCTCTTCAAATTCCTCCCTTGACCCGCTTCAATCAGGCTTCCACTTTTTCCAGACAACTGAGACTGCCCTTGCTGAAATCACCAATGACATTCTCTTAGCTAAGTCTAAGGGCCTCTACTCGTCTTGTCCTCCTTGATCTCTCTGTCACCACTGACACTATCTACTATGGTCTCCTCCTGGATTTGCTACGCTTCCTTGGTTTCTGGGACTCTGTTCACAATTGGTTCTTTTCGTATCTCTCAAACCGCTCCTATAACGCTTTTCTTGCTGGTACCTCCTCTACATCACTTTCCCTTTCTGTAGGAGTTCCCCAAGGCTCTGTCCTGGGCCGCCTTCTTTTCTCTCTTTACACTCTTTCTCTGGGCAAACTCATTGAATCTCATGGCTTCCAGTATCGCCTGTATGCTGATGATATGCAACTCTCTCTCCACTCCCGTGCTTTCCTCCTTCACTCAGTCTCATATCACTCTCTTTCTGACATCTCTACTTGGATGTCTTGCCACCAACTCCAGGTTAATATGGCCAAGACTGAACTCATCTTCCCCCCCAAACATTCCCCTCCTACTTCCCTCTCAACTTCCATTGACGGCGTCATCATCCAGCCTGTCCCTTAGGCATGTAGCCTGGGATTCTTCAACTCCTCCTTCTCCTTTACACCTCAGAGCCAGGCTGTTGCCAAATTCTGTCACTTCACTCTGTATAATACTGTTAAAATCCGGCCCTTCCACACTGTTTCCACTGCAAAAACCCTAGTCCCTGCTCTAGTCATCTCTCGCCTTGACTACTCTAACTTTCTCCTTGGGGCACTTCTACACGTGACACAGAACGGGTGTTGGGGGGAATCAAACACCCATTCAACACCCATCCTGTGTTACTTGTATACAGTGCGACAAATCTTGACAAAAATCTGAACACCGGATGAACCCGCTTTGTAGTCACCGGTTGATGGCGGGTTCATTTCCTGTGTTCAAGGTGAACACCAGTATTGTCGCTCATCTAAACATAACTGCAGCATGTTGCAGAGTCATGTGACTGGAGTAAAGGGTACCCAGAAGCGGTGAGAGCAAGCGTCGGTGGTCCAGCATCCTTTTTTAAGTGGCCAGTGAAGAAAGACAGCTTAGTGAAGCAGAGGGAGACAGCGCTAAAGTAATCCACTTAAAAATGGAAGGCAACAGGGGGAAGGTGTTCAAAGGGTGTTGAAGATCACACCCTGTACGTGTAAATATGTAAAGGGTGTTTAGTGAAAGATTGCAGAAGACCCATTGGAAACAGTTAGTGGGCACATATAAATTATTTGGCCTGATCTTGCTTTTGAATCCATCCTGTTTGTCATGAGCTGTATGCATGTCTTTTTGGCAGCCTATGATTGTATCCCATAATACTTGTTGTGCAGGATGCCAAGGCTGGCTAGAACTGTAATGTTGGGAGAAGCTTCCTTATCAGTCACTGAGCCTGATACCCAGAGAAAGTTTTTTTAATTGGAAGTCGGATGACTCAGGCCAGAGGGAGGCACATCTGCAATGGTTAAAGCACATGCTCAGTGTTTGCATAGTGGGTTTGTGAATTTAGAATGCTATAAAGACAAGAGCAACCGGAAACCCACAGGAAAGAAACTTCACTGCTGGCCCCTTCGTAGACATGCTGAGGGGCACGGCAGAACCTGGGGCCCACCTGGGGATCATCTCGCAGCCATTGTTGGGGTTCCCTGGCTTGCAGAAAGGGATGAGAGACCTTTTATGTTTTGTATTGAATAAAATAGCTTTCTTGACAGACATTCATTTGAGTCGTCACTGAACTGATCCAAAAGAACAAACAATTTTAAGACAGGGTGTTGACGCAGTGTTGTGTGTAAAAGTACCCTTAGTTGTATCCCCTGCTCTGATCCTCCTTTGTCTCCATTCAACGCTCTGCTGCCAAGTCATCCACCTAAGCCATCACTTTGACCACGTTCATCCCACACTGCTTCTTCTACGTGAACACACCCAGCACAAGTGCCTGGTCAGGGGCATAGCTATCATGGAGCAAGGGGGCTCACTTGAGCCTGGGCTCCAGACCCTGAGGGAGCACTCTGTAAGTGGGCTGAGCACAACTAGGAAATTTTCAGACTGGGGAGGGGAGGAAGCAAAGCAAACATAATGCCCCCAGCCACTCTGAAAAAATTACCAGAGCCCGGAAAGAAACTAAGTAAACTAAGTAAGATAAACCCCTGTCCTTATTTTCCAGTGGGACTTTGGACGCTTGCAAAGGTCTCCACCAAGAAACAGTTGTTAGGAGTGGGTGGGGGGAACACAGCTGGGCACCCTAAGGCATCCCACGGAGCAAAGATAGGAGTCTCTTTGTTGCCAACAAAGGCTATTGGACTGAGCCATTAAGTAAGAACTAACAGATAGGCAACTGTACAAACGTTTTTGAAATACCAAGTGAAAACTTATCAGTGAAATTGCAAAGACTATTAAACACCAAGGAGTTAATGACCAAATAATAATTGTCCAAACTATCAGCTGTGAAGTTTAAGTGTTAATTGCAATTTTAAGTATAGAATTCAAATTTGAATGTGTTACCATAAATATGCTGTAATAGGAAGCAGAGACAGAAGGGGCAGCAACAGTGAGGTCATGTTCAACTCTGCTCCCATTTCTCTTGCCACTGTTCTTCTTCCTCCCCCCTCTCTCTGGCATCCTCCCAGCAAAAGGAAGGGAGAATGGCACAGGCCACAAGCAAGGGAGAAAGAGGTGGATATCAGCAGCACAACACTGCCTTCTTCCCAAGGGACAGGCAGAAAAGAGTACCGGGTGGAACAGAATGGAGAGGGAAAAGGAGAACTAGCTTACACTGCTGGGTTTCCAGCCCTGGGGAGTATCAATGAATAAACTGGGGGGGGGGGGGGGGAGCCCACACCCCTGGCCTACCCCACCCCATGGTTTGTACAGGATGGATTATAACTAACATAGGCTTAACATATTTTTAAATACTAGAAATAAAGGATGAATAGATTAGCATCAAAAATTGCCTTCGTAATTTAAGGTATCTGATGTCAATAAATTAACTGCTTCCAGAGTTATTTCGAAAGAAAGACTGATCTGTGGATTATTTCCTTTGTCAGTTACAAGTGGAAATGCTACTAACTGGCTTTAGGCTGAACAATTTAATTTAATTTAATTAAATAACAGAATAATTTAATGTATGTTGGAGTCAATGAACACTGTAATTGTTTAATAATTTAACACTGCATGAACTCTAGTTAATTTTATAAACAATAGTGCTACTCCTGAACTTCAATATGTATATGTATATTTGAATAGTAATTCTACTGTATAAGAATGTATCTGACTTGAACAATATGCACTAGAGTTATCTGATGAATAGATGCTGCTGTTCAGTTATACATAAACTTATCTGAATATAGTCACCACTAATTTATGGCCTCCACTCTGGATCTTTTCTGCTACCCCATTAATGCTAAAGGGGCCTTAAGGGACCTTAGACTAAATGAGGCCCCAAGGCATGTCCTTTGGGCAGCCAACAGCTGTCAAGATTACTCTACCCATTTTGCTTCATATCTTTGAAGACACTATGTAAGAGCTGTGTGGTTCGCACGCTAACTACTCTCAGCTAGAAAATAGCCCTTTGAGGGCTTTCTATGTTAGGGGGGAAAATGAACAAAATGACAACCAAAATGGTTTTAGATGAAAGCATACAAAATGTTTTTAATAAACTGCCTGATGGCTACATCAGCCAGGCAGCACAAAGCTGGCTTTTAAACTCACATCTGCCCCTCAAACAGGTGCTGCATTTATGGAACGTGGTCAAGTGTGTTTCTTATAACAAAACAAATAATAACCTACAGTTTTTGAGATCATGTGTATATGTATGAGACATGTCAGTCAGTAATCAGTAAGTTATTTATTTGGCACTGGCAATTGCCTAGGCCATAAAACTAATGCATACAGAAATAACAACAGTTTAACTCAGACAAACCAACAAATTCTACACATATATTTATTAAACCAAGACATCATAATTCCAATCTTAAATTTTGCTGCCCCTCCCCTTAGATGTAAAAATGGGCCAAGTTACTATAAGCCTACCTGCCAATTAATTATCCTGAGGCAACCCTACCTATTCCAACCTAAAAACAATTCCTATTAAACCCCTTTTCTCAGAGGGAAAAAAGCTACAGTACAAAAAGATGCCTTGTTTTTCCCAGAGCTTATAGTGGCAATACTGAACTCCTGAAGAATCATTACTTCTGCAGTACCCAAATCCAGAAAAGTCCTGCTACATAGAGTTTACCAGAACCCTTAAACCATAGGCAGAATACTATAAATGCATCAGACACAACATATCACCTATTTCCTAATAATGCCAATCTCATAGGTACAATAGCCTCAGGCTAACAAGCCTGAGACCTGACCCATACAAGTCCAGAACAGATAGACAGTTCCTTATGAATAAAAATAGGCTATGTGGGCCTTCATCAAAACGCTTGAGAAGCCTTGCTTTTTCGGAGCTTGTAGAGGCAATACTTAACTCCTGAGGACATTATCAAATCGAAGCTAACTTCAGCCATGCCTAAGTCCAGAAGGAGATCCTGCTTCTTGGGGATGTGTATGGTACATATGTCAAACAGAAACAAACAAATGCATCCATTCACAGGAAGGAAGAGCAAGAGCTCCATGCACTACAAAAAGTACTTATGGAGAGGATATGAGCAAAGGGACTATGAGGTCCGATGAGAATGTTGGAGAGTTGAATTCCAGGGACAGGGCAACAGAGGGGCCAGAAACAGAACCCACAAACAAGGTGTGTCTGGACGAGGGCTGAAATGAAAAGCTAAATTGCTGCTTACGATAAATGTTGCTATATCTGGAACCGGGATCAATTTCTTGACTGTTCCCGATAACGATGTGATTTCTTAATTCCCACACCACCACGAGATACTGTCCCAATTTAATTTATCAACTTTCTGATTACTGTTTATTTACTGTTTACTGAATTGTTAAGGGTACCATTTTACTTCTGGGTTTGTTGTTTCTGCATTTCTGAGCAAATCACTGTCCAAATAGTTCACCCCTTAACCTCCCTGCAGTGCCTCTTAAGTTAACCTCCACTCCAGTGCCTCCAATCAGAATCTTTGTTCTATGTTGTTCCCTTGTTTTGACCAATCTGCAGCTGGATTGCAGGTTAATAAAGGAATCTGCATACCAGCCAATGAGTGACAAGGAAGTATAAGGAAAATGGAGTGCAAGAAATGTGGTATTGCATCAGTATTTCCTCTCGTGATTTGAAATGGATGGCAAAGTAGTAAACAGGATCCAGGTAAGCAGAAAGTCGATAAATCAAGAAATGATATGTCTGTCAAGACATTACTGAGAGGTTCGCAATTTGACCAAGATGGTAATAAGAAACGTGATTTTGACGAGATTTCTGGTTTTGGTGAAATCTCATTTCAGCCCTAGTTGGTACTGCAGTAGCTATCCTAGACTGTAAACTAAATTTGTACACAACAAAGGTCATGTCCTAGATTGAATGAATAAGTTTGGTTGGTTCGCTCTCGGAGACTAATGGAACCAGAGAGGTGAATGCTCTGGAGAAATTACCCTCTGAACTTGACGGCCGCTTGCTTGATGACCTCGTTGAGCTTTGGAACATCTTGCTGACTGAGACTAACAACTGGACAGCTCCCAGGCATCCACTCCCTGTGCATCAGTACCGCAGGCCTCCTTGGTTTGCTGAGAATCTGAGGCAGCTGAATCAGGAAGGGTGGTGGTTGAAGCGACGGTGGCACCGTTCTCACGCTGAACTCGACCAATTGCGACAAAGCCAGTTTACGTGTTTATGCTGTAGCTGTGTGGGCAGCAAAAAAGAGGTTTTTGCTGCCCTCATAGCATCCGCAAAGTTTCTGGGTGGTGAGGGGACTGGTCGGTCCGGTCTCCCTCTGGCTGGAACTAGAATTTTCCACTGCCCGCTGTGACATGTTTCTTGATTACTTCCCCAATAAAATCACTCGTATTCACAACTTCGACACTGCACTTATTATGATGGGAGAACCAGAGGTAATGGAAGCCCTGCCTTATCCAGTTTCATGGGATCAGTTTCAGTGGGTGTCGCCAACTGATGCAAGACATGTTCTTGGGGCTGTAAGAGCCACCTTTTGTAAACTACATTCATGACCGTTCTGGCTGGTCAAGGTCAGTCAGGAGATGCTGGGGCCGTTGCTGGCAGGGGTGGTCAATGCCTCCCTGCAGGAGGGCAGAGTGCTGAGCTGCCTCAAAGAGGTGGTGGTGCAGTCTCTAATCAAGAAACCATCGCTTGACATTGACACCTTGTCAGTTATTGGACTGTCTCTAAACTTCCCTTCTTAGGGAAGGTTACTGAAAGTGACTCAGCATCTTCAGAGGCATCTTGACCACATCAATTTTCTGGATCCCTTGCAGTCTGGTTTTTGCCCAGGTTTATGCCCAGGTTTTGCCCAGGTTATGGTCTGTGCTTGTGGCTTTGGTCAATGACCTCCACCGTGAAATGGATAAAGGTCGTTCAACCCTGTAGGTTCTGTTAGATTTGTTGGCTGTGTTTGATACCGTTGTCCATGAGATGCTGGTGACTCGCCTGAGGGACCGTGCTGGGGTGGGCGGGATTGTTCTTGAATGGTTCCACTCTTTCCTGGCCAGAAGAACTCAGCGAGTGGTGCCCGGGGATTATTCTTCATCTCCCCAGGACCTCTCGTGTGGTGTCCTGCAAGGTTCCATCTTGTTCCCTCTCCATTCAACATGTATATGCAGTTGCTGGGTGAGGTCGTGAGACGGTTCGATGTATGCTGATGACACCCAACTCTACCTCTCTTTTTCATTCAGCAGTCTTGGTGCTTACCCAGTGTCTGGAAGCTGTGGGGGACTGGATGAGGGCAAGCCCACTGAGGCTGAAATCCCGACAAAACAGCTGATGTTAGTGGGGAAAGCAGTGGGTGTGGCATCCCCCATCATTTATGGGGTTCACCCTCCGCTGGTTCCGCAGGTTTGCAGTCTGGGAGTGCTCCTCGATTTCCAGCTTTGCCTGACTGTGCAGGTGGGGGCTGTGGTGAGGAGTGCATTTCGCCAATTACATGTGGTGCGACAGTTCGACTGTACGCTTCAGACTCTGACCTGGCCACTATCATCCATGCTTTCGTCACCTCAAGACTTGAATACTGTAACATGCTCTACATGGGACTACCCATGGTGACAGTTTGGAGACTGCAGCTAGTACAGAATGCAGCGGCCCACCTCCTTACGGGGACGGGCTGCTGGGAGCATATTACACCGGTGCTCCATTCTTTGCACTGGCTGCCTATAGTCTTCCGGGCCCAATTCAAGGTGTTGATGCTTACCTTTAAAGCCCTACATGGCCTGGACCCCATTTAGCTGTGACACCACCTCACTTCCAGGCTCTGGATCGGTCCTTGCTGTCAATCGGGGGTGCCTTTCTCGAAGTCCCCTGGGTGTCCCAGGGGTCTACTATGGAGAGGTTCTCAGTGGCCGCATCAAGGATGTGGAACTCCTTCCCAGCGGAGGCACGATTGGCCCCGGATCTCCCCTCTTTTAGACAATCCTGTAAGACCTGGCTGTTCCATCAGGCTTTCAGCAAGAAAGACGGATTGGTTGGGATGATTTTGAGGGCTAGGTTGGGAGGGCTTTTGTTTTATGTTTATGTTTTTATGGCTTCCCCCTTAAAGTGGTTTTATATTTGTATTTTGTATGTTTTATATTTTTCTTTAAATTGTAAGCTGCCCTGAGCTGCTTTGCAGAAAGTGGGGTTGGGGGGGAGTTATAAATATTTTCTTCCTGGACCTCACCCAGTTAATGCGCAAAGCTTGTGAGGCTTTGTTTGAAGAGGAAGTGACCTTTACTTGCACACATTTGTTTTGAATGTATATGTAAAAAGAGACAACGGGGCCAATCCCAATGCCCGCAGATGAGCGTATACAACACATGTAATGCATGCGCACAATGCATGTGCACCCGTTACAGTGTCCTGTGTACAAACCGTGTGGAAATGATGCAGAACTCGCATGCTTCAGCCATGTGCACATGAGTTCTGGACTGCGCCCAATCAAGTTACATCAAGGCCACTTTCCAACATTACCGAGGAGGCAGGGAAACTTCTGTCAGAGCAATCACAGCCCTGTTCATGTGGCAATTAGCACATGTGGGAACATGCTACTCCACTTTTATCCTACGAGAACACTCAGACTTGACTGGGTCTCCAAATGTAGCGTTTACAAGGACAGATGTTCTCGCAGGATAAAGTGGAATAGTGCATTCCCACGTACACTAATTGCTGCAAGAATAGAGCTGCAATTACTCTGATGGAAGTTTCCCTGCCTCCCTGGTAATATGTGAAAGTGGCCTAACTCTGTACACTAGTAGTTCTGATAGTCTTCCTGAGTTTATTTTACTGATATTCACTGGTGGCATAAGTATTTCTAAAGAGCTGGGGAAATGATTTTTAAAAATTAATTTAGATAAAAGAGCAAATTTGAATCATCTCTTGAAGAATGTAAGACAATACAGAAATGCAAATTAATTATAACCCTCAGCCAATTGTGTGCTAACGCTGGACTCCCACAAATTGTACCCATCAGGTAGGGTGAAAACAAATGGCAGTTCAGTGGCTGTCAGACATTTGTCCGTATCAGTCACAGGGCGGCTGGCTGGCTGCTACCAGATGGGTCGTCTGGAGAATGTCAGCAAAGCATCACGGGCTAAGGCTTACCCAGCTGGGCTAATGCAGTCTAATGTGTGCCCTCCCATCTGTTAGGCCCTGCCCCAACAGGCATGAGGCAAGGTCTGAGGATCAGGCCCAGAGGCGCGTACTCAGCATGGCTGCCAAACAGCTGATCAAGGGAGCCCGGAGGTGCCCTTTCCCCCCATCTGCTGTTTGACGACCCTGGTAAGTGCACTCCTCCAGCCCTCACCCCAGAGCTGCTGTTTGGCAGCAGCTTCTCCCAGGGGCCCAGTCCTGCTATGCATCAGGGGTCCAAGACTCCTGCCCTGTGTGGACGACTCCTCGACCGACCTGTGGTGTGGAGGGACTTGTGATGGGCAGCCCCTCCACTCAGATTCCCCGGGGGGGAGGGGAGCTGCTCATTTGAACACCCCATCCCACCAGCCCAAATCATGGCGGCTGAGGTGGCCCTCCCTGGGGTAGGACAGGGATCCAGCTCACCCATCTCGTTTGTTTTCATCCATAGCTACAAATTTGTGACCTTCCGCACATAATTGGATAATCCCTGTTACAACATTAATATTTTATTTATTTATTTATTTTCCAAATTTATACCCCGCCCCTCCTGACTGCTCGGGGCAGCTTTCCCATAGGCCTGAAATGACAAATCACAGTGAAAGTTGTTTCCATTGTAAACAGGTCATTTTCCTTATTCGAATGACGCAGAAACTTACCGAATTTTCTGCTGTTTTTGCCATTTTTGTTATTTTCTGCAAGTTGAATAGAACTGTTACGGCTTACGGGGCTGACCCAAGCCCCGTTTGCACCCTCGAGCACCCCTGGGGGCAGTGGAAATGCAAACGTGCTAGCTAAGTGCTGGGGAAGTGCTAGAAAATTGCCGTAAAATGTTGTGAAAGTGTAAACTGCTGTAAAAGTCCCAACAGGTGACGAAAAGGCTTGGAAAGTGATTTTAAAAAGATGAAAAATGCCAGAAAGTGACAATAAATGAAAAATGACAGAATGTGATGAAAAATGACATAAAATCACAGGCATGATATCGACAACGGTGGAAGCATGGAAGCACTGGAAACTGACAGTATCAACCAACACTCACAGATGCTCCCAAAAGATCGGTATTTCCCTGCAGAATTGGAACATTTGTTCATCTCAGCCATACTTTCTCATAACTGTGTCAGACATAATAGAATATCCTACTTTAGCAGTGAATCAAAACTAGCTACTGGTTTGAATTAACATTCTATAAAGTAGAGATTGTTTGCTTGTGATTAGAATAATCTTTGTTCCCTAGCAATTTTAAACTCATTTCCTTCTGTAGGGTCTGATCTGAATCTTGTTAAATTCATTGGAAAAATTCCTATGGACTTTCTGTACGGTCTTTTTCTCTACTGGCAGTGGAAGGGGTGTAAGAAACACATTTTTAAGAATTAAAATCATTCCTAGCTTTGTTCCAGCAAGCATTTTACATGAGATTAATTTTAATCACTTGTCATTGACAACTATAGTACTACTCATTAACTATGAAAGTTAACTACGTAGTTATTATTTGCAGAATTTAGACCACTCATTTCATGTGTGTGTCTTTAAAAGAAGACAATTATATCAGGAATAAATCTGGTCTCTCATATTCTAAATCAATGTTTAAGTATTCCTTTTTGTCTGCAATTAAGCATAGCTCTGAAGCGTTCTGCATTGTGTAGGGATACGCTGGATCTTGCTGTGAAAACTCCACAAGGAGGGGAAGGAAAGATACAAATACACATCTTTGGGAATGTTTTCCAGAAATCAATAGAAGCTGAGAGTTAAAATCTTAATCCCCCTTACTGTGCCTTTCAACATTTTCCTACCAACCTACACTTTGAGCTCTTAGGTAAAGAATTAGGAACTGAACTTTCATTTGCTAAAGATACTAACAGGGAAGGCACACGAGAGCATAGTACAGAACCCAAGACTTTTATTATGGCAGCTACAAAGCTTAGGTACCCAGCCACACTGCTAATATTACCTTAGTAACCTTACAACTAGATATACAGCTTACTGGCCAATATGCAGAGTACTCTAGTGAACTGATTGAAAACAATAATGAACCGTTTTCCTTTAGCTCTGGTAGTAAAGCTCTGAAAAGGTGATTGGTAGGTTAATGGTTCAAATCTGACTTTGAACCAGATTTGGAGAATGATGCCATGTGTTGCTTTCTTTCTGAAAAAAGAAAAAGAATTTCCAGCCCAGCATTAATGTTAAGTAATAGGCTATTGTCTGACATTGTTTAATGAGATGAGATTCACACAGAATCTCATCTATCAGAGGGTAATTTCAGACATAATGAGACCCCGGTCAACCACAGTGAATCCCCTGTGGTGGCCGTGAGTCCCATAACGTCTGTTTGCTCCCCGCTGGATGTTCACCACAGTGAATCTCTGGCGGGGATCAAAATGACCACGATTCTGGACCTCCGGCTGCCCGGAGCTCCAGAATCATGGTTAAATCCCATGTTTTAGTGTTCACGGCAGGTTTTCCAGTGGAGGGTGGGCAAGCAGAAGATTAGGCAAGTCAGTTCGTACCGATATTTGGGTCTTCTTTTTCAGGCAGCAGGGACCTGGAAGATGCATGCGGACAGCGCACTGGCAGTGGCTAGGGCCACTGTGTTTTCGCTTGCCAGGCTTTTTGCTCACTCTGGGAAACGTGCAATTTTTCCCGTGATTAAAATCCTAAACACAAAGGTGCGTGCCCAGGTGTTATATGGGGCTGAAGTTTGGATTCCCCTTGTTCCTGCTTAGGTGGGAAAACTTAACAGTCTCCAGGCGTGCTTTCTCCAAAGGCTCCTCAACATCCCTAAGGGTACTCCCTTTGCTGCAATTAGGGCCGAGCTGGGTCAACGACGCTGGTCTGTGGAAGCGTGGGCCCTTGTCTTAAAGTTTTGGGCCAAGCTTTACTTCTCACAGAAAAAAGGGTTGATTGAGTTCTGGAAGGAGGATTCCTACAGGAGCCCTTGGCAACGGGCAGTAGAGTTGCTGCTTTGTAAATTAGGATTTTCCCCTGTGTTCTGGGTGGGGAAAGACCTGGAAACTATTGTGGCTACTATACAAAGAAGGCTACAGGATCAGAACTTGCAGGAGGAAACAGCCCAAATTAGAACCTCGGAGCATATGGCTGGTTACCTTCCCCTTATTAGATCCCCCCTGGGATGGCAGACTATCTATCATCAGCTATCTCGGTTAGGGGTAAGTACCTGTTTCTTTGCGCGAGGCTTAACGCCTTGCCCACAGCCGTATTTGAGGGGCGGCTGAGGGCCAGACCGTTTGCCAAGCGTCTCTGCCCCTTTGATGGGCAGTGTGTGGAGACAGTCCATCATATACGATGCCTATACGATGCCATTCGCTCGGAGTTTCTCACCCCCTTTCTACAAAGGTTCCCGGGGAGAACTGAGTGGAACCTTCAGTGTTTGGCCTTGGCTGATGTGGACCACTCAATTACAAGTGCTGTGGCCCAGTATTTGATACTTGCATTTAATTTACGTAGTTTGTTTTTAAATTTTAGGCAGCCCACTTAAGGAGGGTAAGTTTGTGGTACTTGATAGTAATCAACTAGTAGTTCCGAGTGCTATACTTGTTGGACAAGTTTTAGCAGCGGATTATGGTTCGGTGTAGGTTGTGTATTTTTTGTGTGTGTGTGTATTTTGTGTTTTATGTATCATCTTTTTGTACGATATTGGCTTAGGCCGCAAATAAACTTTCATCATGGTTAGACTGGCCATGATCCGGAATGGGCCAAAAGTAACGTCTGTTACCTTGGCTCATCCTGATCGTGGCAGCCGCCTGATTCCTGAACGGGATCCGAAACGGATCCCGGTGCGTGATTCAGCGTGGCAGACCTCCGGGCCCATTACGTCTGAAATTACCCAGAGACTTCACAACAGATAGGGAGTCCATGGAGTGTGGGAAAAACTTTACTGGGAGATGGAAGGCAGCGAGTGCTATTATTTACTTGGGGGGAAAGGAAGGTTTTGTGTCAAGTAGTTGAGGAAATACTGTGATAAAGCTTTGTGCGGGCCCCCAAAAGGGAGTTCCAGAGGGGATAATAAGCCACCACCGACACCACTCTCTGGGTTGTCCCTGACGGGAAAGACTAGAACCTCTCAAGAGCAGTCCCCCAAAACTCCTGCTAGGTCCTGCATCCTAGCAACCACACCCCATGATCATCTGTATCAAAGGCCACTAAAAAGGATCTAACAAAATCAACAGGGAACAGTTGCCCCTGTCATTTTCCAAGTGGTGATAATTCACCAAGGCCACAAGCTCAGTCTGAGTGCCATGTCCAGGATAAAATCCTGACTGACAGATCCAGGAATCCAACAACATCGAGATGCACCTGAAACTGTGAGGCAACCACCTGTTCAATAAACTTCCCTAAAAAGGGAAGATTGGAGATGGGGCAATAGCTAGCAGGGGAGTCAATGTCAAGAGATGGTTTCTTGAACAGGGTCAGATAACCGCAGTTTTGAAACAATCAGGCACCCTGCCCTCCCGAAGGAAGGCACTGACTACCACAGCCAGGAATGGCCCCAAAGTCTCCCAGCTAGCTGTCACGAGCCAGGATGGCCATGAATCTAATTCACAACTGGTCAGCCACAGTACTCCAAGAACACCCTCTGCCTCTGCATCCGTGGGTGAGACTAATAGAAGCTGAGCCAAGAAAACCAGACAGAACTGAGCTTCCCCAACCCCAAACTCTGACTCTGCACCCGAAGTAGCCAGCAAACTCATCACAGCAGGCAACTAATGACTAACTCCAAGTTAAGACAGCCAGGCTATTCACCACACGGAAGAGCTCCACTGGATGGCACTTTGCAGACATCGTGGCTGCAGTGAAGAAAAGCTTTCTTTGCCACTGCTTCAAAAATGATCTATGCTGTCGTCAGTTGGCTTTGGTGTGAGTTGAGCACCACCTGCACTCTAATTGCTACCTGCCCGGTTTAGCAGCCTCAAGTCCTCTTTATACCAGGGTGACCTTTGCTGCTGCAGTGGAAGGAGTAGAAGCCTGGATGCCACTGTGTTGATGGCCTGACTCAAAATGCTGTCCCCTCTTTGGTCTGTCATAAGGGGATTTTCTCTATACCTTTGGATGCCATCTCCTCTCTCTCCCTTCCAATGATATAAGACATGAAGCAGCTGCTTTTCCCTCTTTCCATCACAAAAAGAAAACCCTACCCCTCTCTATGTCCTGACTGTGCTAGTGATAAATCTGGCACAGAGCAAATGGCCGAGTGGTAAAATTGAGGCCTGAGGGCCACTTCCTGTCACTGCCACTGTCTCAGCAATGCTACACAAACACTAGTGATGAGCACGTCTCTCTTTGTTCAAATATGAAACTAGGAAGAGTGAACTGACCATCAATATTTATTTTTATGAATTTTAAAAATCACCCCGTAGCTGTCCATCCTATATAACTGGTGCCTAATCCATAAATAAAAGCACACAAAGTAATACAAAAGGATTGCCCTCAAACAGAAGTCCCTCCCGACCTCCACACAGACTCTTTCCCAATAGCATGAATCGGTAAATACTGGCTTGAAAAGTAAAAGGGAGCATCTCTCTGCCTTTTTTAAAGGAAAAAAAATAACTGTCTACTTCATGGATACAGGTACGGATAAAGTCCCCAAAGAGATCACAAAGCATCACTATGAGTAAGGTGAGCTAAACAGCTAAAAGTATTATTAAACATCGGGCTTGTTTTTTTTTTAAAAAGTATAAATGACATTTTAAACATTGTGACTATTCCCATTTTTGTTATAAACAGTCCATTTTTGTCATTTAGATAATGGAAAATGCATTGCTTGCAACAACTGAATGTGTTTTCTGTATGAGTGAATCACATTAACAAATAATAATCTAAATTTTTTCTCTCAGACCACGTGATAACTTTGTGAAGTGAATTATCAATAGCTATTCATTGCAGTGGATATAATTTTATCCTTGAAAAAGAACAGTTAGCACCAAGATGCTGAGCATAAGAAGAGAGAGGGAAAACAAGAGAAACTAAGAAAAAGTTTCTTTCTGGTGGTAACTACGGCCACCCTTATAAGAAAATTCCCAGCATGGATGTTGGTCTCCCATATTTTTTTTTAAAAAAACCAAGTCATTTGTGCCTATTTCATTATTAATACTATTGTAATACTAAACAGCTTTTTAAAACTATGCAAAGATAGGAAGACAGCACCCAGCAGATGTGCTGCAGGTTACCCACCCCCTGGGTTTGCAGCACTGGCTGTAGCGGGGTTCCTGCGGGCTGGTTCCCCTCTCCCCCAAAGGCAATGACAGCCTGCAGCAGCACCTGGCAGACTCCAACAAGCTAGATGACAGCATTAGCTCCCAGAAGGGGCCCAGAGCAGCAGTATAGCTCCCAGTCACTGTCCTCCTACATCCACCACAGCAGAGGCTTGCAGCAGACCTCCCAGCTAGAACCTCTCAAGAGAAGCAGCAGCCTGGAGGGGTATACTTGTCCCACCAAGGTAAGCCCCTCCACCTCATGGACGCAAGCCTTGACCCTGCACAGTCTTCCTACTCTCCTGGTCATAGCACTTTCCACCAAAGAATAGGCGTTAAGTGCACTAGGCCAGAGGTGCTGAGGAGGATGTAACCTTTGACTGTCAGGACCTGACTATAGGCCAGAGATGGGCTAAACAGAGGCTCAAAAATCACATGCAGCTGTGGGGCACCTGTACTGTGGCTCTTGCCAGGTGTGGCTGCCTGGGCACATGTCCAAGCAGCTGTTTCAGGAGCAAGAGAAACAGAGACACTGGGTGAAGCCACACGAGCGGGGAGAGTCCGATCCCACACGCAGTCTGGGGTGGGTAATCGCAGCAGCCATGCTTTGGGGCCAGTGCAGACAGAAGGGCAGATGGTCAGGCTTCCACGCAGAGAAACCAGGTGGGTGGGCCACTGTTGGCTATCCCACCATGCCCCTGGATGGGCCAAGCCAAGGCACTGGCCACACGTACAGTCACCCAACCCTTCCCCACCCACCCTCCCTCGGCCTGTCCACTATCCCACCCTGGCTGTGATGTGGCCATGCAGAGATGGTGCCAGCTCCTCCCTCAAAGCCCCATAGTGGACCTCTCCAGGGCAAGCAGGAACTTGGCCTACAACCGACGGCGCGCTACTTCAGTCTTTTTCCAAGGATGCAGGGTACAGCAGCTATCTACCTATCCCAGGGTGGGATGAAGACCTAACAGCCGCTGGGCAAACAAGCCACTGCATCACGTGTCAACAGTGCCCAAATTGGGGTAAGGCTGCCCAACTCGAGATAACATCTTGTATGGCTGTACTCACTATTTTATCCTCTGGAGCTTCATAGAAGCTATAGGAACAGAGGAAGCATGCTCTGTGCCCTAATGCACAAGACCACCTAGATTCCAGAGCTTTGAAGTGAGGAAATGGGGATTTGGGGGAAGCTGTGTTGCCCTATCCCTGGGATTGGGTAGAGACGCAAATTGATATAATTCATCTTTTGGCTTTCAGAAATATGAAAATATTGGTATGTGGCTCTTGCATTTGGAAACCTTGTCCAGCTTTGCCATCTTCAGAAGCCATCTTCAGTGTATGCATAGAGGTCAGTGAGAAATGTCAAGATTTGATAGAGATCCATTGATCTAAAAAATTTGGGAACCACTAAACTAACTCTGTGAAATTGTTTCTGATTTTTAATAATAGACCTTGAAAACTAAGCCTCACCTTCCTCCAGGACTGCTGCTACTATCCTCGCTATCCCATTGTTCATTTTTGCTTCTTGGTATTGGTGGTTTCAACATTTCAGCAGCCAGTGGATCTGCATCATTCTCCTCACGACCAACCCATTCTCCAATCACACGAGGTCTTAGAAGAGGAGCATTAAAAGCTGCTGCGTCCTGAACAGGAAAAAATAAAAATGTAAATTCTGTACTGCCTTTTTATGGAATAATAATAATAATAATAATAATAAAAACATGCCGTTTCCTCTGCACTTCTTGAAATAACACAGGATTTTATGGGCTTCATCCTGAGCACTCTAAACTAAACTACCTAACTGAGTCAGACCAATGGTCCATCTTAGCCCAGTATTGTCACAACCTGACACGGCAGCAGGGGTTTTCAAACTCGGGTCCAAATCCAGCTCTTCCAGGGTCTCTGGCAGAGGCCATCCCGGCGTGCTACCTGAGACCCCTCCAAGCCCCCAGCAGAGGCGTCTCCCAGGCGTGCTACCAGGGATTTTGAAGTGGAGATGCCGGGGATTGAACCTGGGGCACGCTACATGCAAAGCACGCACTTTTACCACTTGAGCTATGCCCCCTCCCCATGACACTATATGTGTCATCTATATGTAAGCACATCTATATGTAAGCACATACTCAACTTTACACACACAAGGAATTCCATCAAATGGGGCCACTCATTCTGTTCAAAGTTTAAACATATACTTTAATGCCTCACTTCAAGCCAAAGTATCCAGCATCTTTCAAGATTAATGCCAAAGGGCATAAATCAGTGGGCTAGGGAAGTCAATGGAAAGACTCCAATTAAAGTCAATGGGCACTGGATATGGCTCTACATCCAGAGGTAGTCATCAAAGAAATGTTCAGAATCTCTTTTCACTTTCTTTTATGACCTACCATCTTAAACAGGGATCGCAGATGCTCCTCTCTTATGATTTATTCTTAAACAATATAATTTAGTTTTATAAGCCCAATAAACGTAATCACTGTTACTATCATGTTAAAAAAGCATTACTGGAGCAGATATATTTAGAAACTTCTCTTTTGCATTATGAATTCTGTTTGCAAAACTCATTGAGCTGGAAAATAAACCAGCAACTTTAACAACAAAAAGAACAAAACAAAACAAAAACAAAAACAAAATGCAGCTTCATTCATTTTCTGATTCAGATATTCCCTTAAATACTCAATACAAAATTCTTTTATTTAGATTACATTGTGTGTTAAAAGACATAATAAATAGTGTAATGTGCTGGCATTAAAAATGAGTGGATATAATCTTGACAATTTATTTGAAAATGGTGTGCAATGAAACGTACCAGCAAGAACGAGGGGAAAACTCCTTGAGTGCAGCTACACGAGACTTTACCATGATTTGGGCAGCCTTACCTCAATTTGGGCACTGTTGCCATAAGATGCAGTGGTTCATGTGCCCAGTGGCTGCCAGATGTTCACCCCACCACAGGGCAAGACAGGCAGCTGGCTGCTACGCCCTATGTGCTCCAAAAAAGGCAGACAACGCCATACCCAAAGTGAGGTAAGGCTGTTCAAATCACAGTTGCACATTACCACTCATAGGCCTGGTCCCCATCTGCTCCACCCCACAGCGAAGTCTGCTGTGGGGCCCTGAGCAGCAAGTGCTGATGCCATTCCCATGTAGCCATGTCACAGCGGGGGGGGGGGG
>QEPC01007521.1:1228611-1309114 GCA_003113815.1 Sphenodon punctatus | reverse complement strand
GGGGGGGCTAGGCACCCATGCATGTGGCCATCACCTTGTCCTGCCCTGGGGCATGGCAAGAAGGCTCACAACAGCCTGCATGCCCAGTTTCCCTATAGAGGGCAGACAGTGTGGCAGCTGAAGTTGCCTGTCCTGGGGCACGCAGGGATCAGTCCTGGCCAGGCTCATCTGGCTGTACCCATGGATGTGAAAAAAGTCTAAATGATCTATTGTAGCAATACATTTAGAATTTAAATTAAATACATTAGAATTGTGTACGGATTCTGAACTGAGATACTGGGCAAGGCAGTATAATTTTCTAAGTATTTTAGGCACAGCAGGAGTTTGATGTTCAGTATAAAGAAAATTATTATACTTTAAAATTGTCATTTTGAAATGATTTTATGGTGATATTTATCATGCTCTCATTAAATGCCATTTTTAGTAAAGCAAAGAAATTGAAAGTACGGTGCTCCTAATTAAAAGGGATATTGTACAATCCTATCTGTAATGATAAGAGAAAGAATTGTTTTAGGAAGAACATCCTACTCTCAGTTGCTATCTGGCTCTGAATCTCATGAAATATTCCTGCAGTAAGAACACACAGTCCAAACATATGGCATCTGGAGAAGGTGCAGTGGGATCATTATTTAGCTTAGCAACCATGTTTTCTTATTATCCTGAATAATAAACCATCTTTAAATGTATTCTAAATGATCAGAATGATTAATTTTGATTACAGTAAATGTACAGCTTTAAGCAGTAGTTATTACTGATAAAATAAAACTTTCAAAATACTATTTTCAAATCTGTACAGTATCTGTCTTGAGGAATGATAGCAAAATATAGGACAAAAATTTAAATCTTACAGATTTCTAATGCCAGATCCTACATTCCTTGATTTTAATGTATTTAAATTCTGTACATCGGATATGTGCCTACTTCCACAATTTAGGATTTCCTGCAGCATGCTACTCCAACATCTGTTTTCGAGCCTTTTAATGCTGATAAAGCAATAAAAGAAGGATCTTAGAATGAGACAAGATTTTGTCCAACATATAGTTTTAGTAAGTCTAAGGTCCTTTTTAAATAGGTGAGTCCATGGGCAGCGGGTGGAATGATGCCCGTGCAGGCGGCACGTGGGTGAAGGCATACACGGACGTACACATATCCCCAACGCATCCCTAGACATGGAGCAACCAGTGTTTTCGCCAATTGCTCCATGTTGTGGGAGCACACAGCCACACATTTACATGAGATGCTCCTCCATGTGGACGATGGGTGTCCATGCAAGGGAGCATCTCGTGTAAAAAGAGCGCAAGTTTTATGTACTTAGTATTTTCCTTAAATCCCCAGATTCTGGAATCTTTAATCCCTTGTTTAATTTTTTTTAAGCAGCAATTATCTAGCCTTAAAAAGCTCAAAAACAAGAGACCCTCACTTGTCATAAGTGACATGATTTTAAGCCACTCATTATTTTGGTGGCTTTGATCATGACCGCTTGGGGTAATCAAGACTACATATTCAAGTTCTGTTTTGTATATAAACGTAATACATATACACTCATTTAGCCCAATCTGAACCTGATCATGGATGGCACTGGCTCTGGTTGGCAAGACTCATTCAACTTTGGGTACCCTCAAAGAAAGTCGCAGGATCTGGCTCTTAGGATCATTTGCCCTTTTGATCTCCCTCCTAATATCATTCCTGCACTCTTCTTTTCCTATGTTTCCTACTACAAATACATTTAACAGTGCAAATTTTCCTCTCTTTTTTTTTAGTGTTATCATACAGCTCTATGAAAGACCATTGTCAGCTGGTGGCAGATTTCTGCAAGATTGGGGTGGCACATGCCTTACTATGGCCGTTTTCACACAAGACACTCTCCACCCACTGTACATGTTGCAGGGATGCAGTGTTGCCCTATGGGTGCCCTGTAACGTGTATAGTGAGTGGGTAGTGGGTGGAGAGTGTCTTGTGTGAAAACACCCTCTGTTAGGACTCACAAAGTTCGTCTTCAAATTGAAAAGGCCAGTGGCAGGAGAAAGAGAAAACTGAGCAAAAAAAGCAGTTTAACAGATTTTAGGATCTCTGCAGTTGTTTGTATTCAAGATGTAAGATAATTATAAAAAGAGTTTTATAATATTTTTAAATACAGGAATTCATTGGGAATTTATAATATTTATAATTTTTTTTTGTAAATGGGAATTTTAATTATCAATTAAAAAGCAGTCAAACAGTAAGAACAGCAGCTGCTTGAGTCAATGGTTACTGACAAAATGCCATGTGACAATGACATAACTTTGTGCAACCTTGTCCCGTGTCATGTGACTGAGTGCATGAACAGTTTCATACTAGTTCTGCTGCGTGCCACAATTTTATAACAAATGTTGCCTGTGTTGCACTTCTGCAAGCTTCTAAAGGCCTTGTGACTTTTTCTCACCCCTCCATAGCCCTTGCTTTCCACTTAGCAGTTAGACAATTTATAATTTAGCTTATTTATGTATTTTTGCAATTTATAACCTACATTTTGCTGGAAGCCCCGAAATGCAAAACTACAGAAACCTTAAAATCCAGGAAATCCTCACATTTTCTATACTCACAGTTTCATCTGTGTTTATATCCAGGGACCCATTTTCCCTGGTTCCCTGCTTATATCGTATCTTTAAATTTGCATACAAACTATTTAGTACATGAGTGCTGTGTTTGCCCTTTTTCTGCTGACTTCTTTTCTAACAGTTGCAGGAATTAGACCACCTTGCATCACACCATTTTCAAGCTCAATTTAATACAGAAACTAAGAATGTCATGTTGTGCCTCGCTCCCATTTCAAAATCATGGTAGATTAACAAACTAAAACTTCAGTGACCTAATTTTTTACCTTTTTTTTTTTTTTGAGCCACAAGCAGTCACAGTATAAGTGGTAAATGAGATGTCAATGGTTATATAGTACTGTGGTCATTGTTTGGAACCAGCATTCAGAATTCTCCAGCAAATTTTTATTATTTAACAATTTTTTTACACACACCCCTCCTGCCAAAGCAGTTCAGGGTGGTTAACAAGTATAAACGATAAAAATACAATATAAATATAGTATATAAATATAATAAATACAAAAATATATATTAAAAATTCAGATAAAATGTCTCCTTTCCAGCAATATCTCAACCTCCTTTAATGATTTAAATTTTAGAGAATGCTATCGTTTTTCAGATTGCTAGCCTAGTTACAGACAAGCAACAAACAGTTTTACATACATAAATTTAGGGGATGCATTTTAAAGCCTCATCTAAACACATGCATAGGATTAGGAGAAGAGATTTATAGTTTGCTGTTTAAAAGGTAGATAATTTTGTATAATATTATTTAATGATCATGTATTCATGGATACAGTGTTTGTAATTACAGGCCTGAAACGAGGGAGTAAAGTAAAAAGAAAAAAAGCAAAGATCTTAGGGAAAAACAAACTGAGCATTTTATGTATTTAGCCAGAAGGCCAAAACATGTCAATTTCATTTGCAGCTGCAGCCGGGTAACTGGCAAGTCAGGCACCCCCCACTGATTTTTGGTTGTCCGACTCACCCGGGTTGCATTCAGGCATCAACTGGTACCTAAATGTGACCTGATGGGTTAACTCCCTGGGCTGACTCATCTCACAGCCAGGCTGCTGCTCCTCCAGTGTATTCGCTGCTAGCTTGCTCCTCCCTGGCCGGAGGACTTCCCTGCCCTGCTCCTCAGCTGACCTGGGGACTTCCCCTCTTGCCTTTTTCTGAGCAGAGGAGGGGAGCAAGGAGGCCTCTTCCCACCTGCATTCACTGGGGGTGCGCACAGGACTGGGGTACACCCCTGACACAGGTTCCTCTGGGAACAAAGGACCCATTAGGGGGGTACACGGATGTGCAAAGAGGCCTCCTTGCTCCTCTTCTCCCTGCTCAGAAAAAGTTGAGCAGGGAAGTTCCCAACACGTGGGCCATGGAGGAGCAGCGAGCAGAAAGCAGCAACCAGACCAGAAGAGCAGCAGCCTAGTGGTGGGGTGAGTCACCCCAGGAAGCCGCAGGTGCCAAAATCAGTATCATGGGGCATCCCAGGATGCTCCAATAATAGACACATTTTCGGTCACAGGCCCTCGATTGGAGACCGGGTACTCTGTCGGGTGCTAAAAAATAAGGGTATTTCCCACGTGTAGCAAATGTGCTCCCCACTGCAGCTCTAATCTGCAGCCCCTGCTTATCTGAGCCATAGAGTCAACCAGTGGAGCTCCAAAATTGGATAGTGATGGCCAGGGTGCACAGTGGTACATGCTGATTCAAGTCATCCTTCTGCAGGATATCTAGAGGTCTGGCAGTCTTTTAATCCTGTTCACCACAAATGTAACCTTGTAATCCGCTAGCAAAGTTGGATGGCAATGTTTCCAATACCAACTTCCCGCTTCCAACTGTGGCTAGGTACAGTGGTGCAGCTGCAGGAACTTGGGGAGAAGACTTTTCCTGAACACTTGTTGGATATAGAAGAGAATTGCCAAGTTTAGCTGGGGCCAGACAGCACATGATAGTGCTTTGCATTATTACTGAGTTATGACAGTTGTAATAGAGTGACTGAGAGCCTGGCCTAAAAAGGGGCCAATACCAGGGCCGGCCTGACCACAGGGCAGACCAGGGAAGCTATCTTAGGCTCTGCTCTCAAGGAGGACCCGTGCTGCTTGACCTGCACCCGGCTCACCACCAGTCTGCATGAGCCCCTGCCAGCAGCCTGGGCAGTGGGGGAGGAGCTACTACTGCTCCCACTACCTGCACGAGTGTCTCACTACCAGTCTGCCCCTGCCGGCCCCCACTATAGCGCCACTTGCCCACCCACAATGCTGCTGCCGCTGTAGACTGCCTGTAGCTGAATCGGACTGCTGCTCTGTGCATGCACACATCAGGGCCATCCATTTCCTGGATCTAGCATGATGGGAAATGTAGTCCCAGCATGCTAGATGCAGGAAATGGATGGCTCTGGTGTTCATGCATGCACGGTGGCACACACCAAGCGGGCAGTATGGGACCTCCAATCTGTAGCAGCGGAGGGGCAGGCCAGGCAGCAGCAGACAGCAGTAAGCATGCGTGGGCAGGAAGCCTGGCCAAAGTGAGTGTGTGTGAGCATGCAAGTGTGTGTGCGTGTGTGTGTGTATATTTGAATGAGTGTGTGCGCGTGACTGTAAGATGGTTTGAACGAGTGTGCATATGAGAGAAAGTTGGTTTGAGAGTGTGTGAGAGAGAGAGCTTGAATGAGTGCGTGTGTGTTTGAATGAGTGTGTGTATGTGTAAAAAAGAGAGAGAGGTGTGTGGGTGGGGCCAGTGGGAAAGCAGGCAGAGCAGCAGAAAGTGGGTGGGGCCATGAGAAAGTGGGCAGAGCTGTGGAAAGTGGGTGGGGCATAGGGAAGTGGGCAGAACTGAGGGGGCCCCACATTTTGTCTTCACCCTAGGCTGCGCTATTTCTAAGTCCAGCCCTGGCCGACACTCCTGCTAGTGAGGAGTTAGTCTAATAACAGGTTCTATGTGAAATCCAGCTCAGAAGTGTTCTGACACTCCCTCTAGGGGGAAAGGTAATAAAAACAGGCTATGGGCTGTAGCTGACATACTCCGCAGAAGCTGGACCATGTGATAGATGACTCAGCACTGTTAGGGCATAAAAGAGAGAAGCTCAGTCCAAGTGGGGTTGTCATAGGAGAAGGACCTCATTTCAGAAAGCTCTCCCGGAGGACATCCAGAACAGGAAAGCAAGGCTGTGGAAGTGGCCCAAGAAGAACAAGGGTGCCTTGCTATGAACATCCATGTGGGATCTGTCTTGTGTTTATATTGGAAAGTCTGTTACCTTACACTTGCTAAGTATCGTAGCACTGAGTGAGGGTATATGCGTCCCTAAGGACTCTGACAGTGTAAGTTGGCTGTAAGGCGAGGCTGGAGGCCAGAAAGCCTCAACTTATCCCCTTGAAAATCCAGGAGGCTTCAGGATCGAGGTCAAGAGCTGTTAGGCTGTAGCACCTTATTAGGATTAACCCCAGCTGGAGTTGAAAGGCTGGGGTAAGGGTGTGTACAGGGTGGAAAACTAATTCTCATACACTTCCCAGCTCCCCCTGGAGGACCACCCTGCCACAATAGCCATAAAGCAAGCTAGGATTTGTGCTGTAGTGTTACAAATGTAAATGCTACTGTAAGACAAATCTGAAAGCTCTGAAGTCATCCAAAATAAGCTTGTATTTGTGCAATACAAGCTTATTTTGGAGGAATTCATATCTGAAAAGCAAAGACAGAGACATCAACATCCTTGACCCTTTCAGTCCATCTCTTTCAACTCACCATTTAGCATAGCCTAGCAAAACCTCAATGGGTCAATGAATTCTTACTCTGGTGGAACCCCTCGTAGCATAGATGCCCCTGCTAGCAGGACGATGAGCCCTTGGGATAAACATTTAAATAAACAAACTGGAGCTATCTTCATAATCCCTATTGGAAGAAAGGTATGGTAGGTAGCTGCTGAACACCCCTTTGTAAAATCTGGGGTGTTAACAGATGAGAGATTAGCCCGTAGGAGTCTGGGGTCGCTCTGTGAAGCCCACGTGCAGCCGCTACTTGCAGGTTCCATGCAACAAACCGGAAGGGCAGGCATTCCTCGCTGCCACGCTCCGCCCTCCACCTCCCTACCACTGAGATGCGATTGCTTCCCCAACCACCTCTAGGTGCTCCCACAGCAGCATTTCTGGCAGACCTGCATACATGCGAAAGCTGTGCATAACAGACAGGAAGCGGCCACGTAGGCTCACATTTGCCTGCATCTGCCAGTATTTGCCAGGATGGTGGGCTCCATATTCACCAGGAGGCTGCCCTGAGCAGGGGCCATGAGGCAGGCAGGCAGGTGGTGGGTGTGGATAAACAACTTGCAGCCACCGATGAGACAGGAAGGTGGCCACTCATCTGGAGGGCATTAATCTGGGCTGTCTTCTCTATTTTCATCCCTAGAAAAACAAAGGTCTGCACTGCAGCCACATAAAAAACCCCAGAGAAGCTGACTGTATACAAAGTACAGTTAAATGCACGAGAAACAAAAATGAAAACACAGGGAAAACATTTTAAATCTGTTTCAGTTGTAGTAATATTATAGTAGTTATATGTAATAGCAGGTACATAATCTCCAGATAGAAATGTGATTTCTAAAATGATGATGTCCTTTTAATTGATTCTACTTTACCTATTTTTCTGAGAAACAGATGTTAAGGCAGATGCAATATTGTAAGGCTGTCAAAGTATTTGCATTATCAAAGTGTACATAAGAATTGTAACGAAAGGTTTCAGAAAGGTACAGAGGTAAAATAAAAATGTCTGTGCTTTATCCCATGCATCAAACCCATAGCATCACTAAAATATTAAACATCATTAAAGTAAATTCCATTCTATAAAATGGAATGCAATTCACATGGAAAATGTGAAATGCTTTTCATGACCAATGTTCTTATTTTTCAGCAATAGTGACATTTTACAAGTTTCTCACAAGTGACAACTTTCCCATTGACCTCAATGGACATATGCATGGGATGAAGGACTGCATTGGGGAATAATTTTTCAAACAGAGTTTTTATGTTTAACAAACAGTTCTGGACATAATTATAGATTTGTGCCCAGATTTTGCAAACACACATACTCTGCCTGGTTGTATACTGATTGGTGCTTCCGCCATCTCTTCCAGATGTATGAAGGCTCTAAGAGCTCTGGGGTCCTGGGGCTGGGGGAGGAGAACTGCAGGGGAAGCTTTGCTGCTGGGCCCCGACCACTTGCGTGGTGACTGGGTACTTCCTGCATCATGCTCAGGTACATGAAGGTTCCAAGAGCTGCAGATGGCTGCCTGTAGGTGGCTGCCAAAGGGCAATGCCTAACCATTTGGTGGTGATTAAGGCATGGGACAGATGTCTTGGAACACTTCAACTGCAATGGAGACTATTTATTTTATTTATTTTAAAAATTGGATAACCTGCCCCCTAGGTAGCCCAGGGCAGCATACAATATAAAAATATAAAATATAAATACAATTAAAACAACAGAACTCCAAACGGGTCATAACAACCCCCCTCCCACAACCCAACCCAACCATTACCCATCCCCCACACCAAAAGCCGGGCAGAACAAACAGGTTTTACACTGACGCCTGAAGGCAGGGAGATCCAAGGACCGGTGGATCTCTGCCGGGAGGGAGTTCTACAAATGAGGTGCAGCGACCAAGAATGCCCTCTCCAATGTAGCTCCCCACCAAACATGAGGGACCTCCAAAAGGGTGCTCCCGGCTGACCACAGAGGCCGCTCCAGAACCCGGGGGGTGAGGCGGTCTGGTAGGTAGATGGGGGCTCTGTGTGGCCAAAGGAAACGGTTCTCATGTGGCCTCACTCCCTGGACGGCCCCTGCGGTCGTCTGGGGGCACCCTCCTGGAGGTCCCATGTTACCGGCGGGTCCGGACAGACAGGAGGCGTTCTCAGCAGCTGCTCCATCGCTGTGGAATGCACTCCTGGTGGAGATCTGTCTCAGCCCAGATCTCCTGGTGTTCCGCCGGCAATCTACAACCTGGCTCTTCCATCAGGCATTTGGGGTGGGATGGAATAGAGGGTTTGGGGTGGGTGTTTGCTTTATGGTCAGCTCTGGTTTTATATTACAATGTTTTTATTGTTGTTAATTTATTATGTTTTATTATACTTTTGACATTTTAATATTTTGTTCTAGGACATTGTATGTGAGCCACCCCAAGTCACCATCAGGCGAGAGGGGCGAGGTAGGAATGAAATAAATGAAATGGGACCAATCTCATGCCCACCATGGCGCATGCACATATATGTGTGTGCGAGCCGCGTGCCTCCCCCTCCCCCCACGGCAGGAGGCCCCAAGAGTGAGCACAAGCCTGGCTGCGCATGCGGACATGAGACTGGCCCCACCAATTGTAATTTTAATTGGATTCTTTAAATTTTTGTCATTTTTAAGTGGGTTTTGTAATTCTGTGTGATTTGTTTTCTGTTTTATAGCCACTCTGAGTTCCTTGGAAGAAAAGCAGGACATAGATCCATAATAATAAAATGCTTAAGTATAAATGCTTAAAATTACATATTATTCTTAGCAAGAACAGGGGAAAGTGCACAGGGGTTATTTATTTATTTAAAACATTTTATACCCTGCCCCTCCTGCCACAGGCAGCCCAGGGAGGCGGACAACATCAATAAAATATGCAATATATATAAAATCTTATAAAACAGAATAAAACAGAGTAGAACATCAATAACTATAAAAAAAGAAAAAGAAACCCCACCCCAGCCAATCTCCACCCCACCCCCCCTTACCCCTCTCCATCGCCAAATGCCTGACGGAACAGCCAGGTCTTACAGTTCCTACGAAAGGCTGGGAGGTCCGGGGCCAGACGGGCACCTGCCAGGAGGGAGTTCCAAAGGTGCAGCGCAGCCACCGAGAACACCCGATCCTGTGTGGCCCCCCGGAAAACCTCCAACATGGCACCCCTGGATGACCGCAGGGGCCAGTTAAGTACCTGGGGAGTGAAGCGATCTCGCAAGTAGGCAGGACCCAGGCCGTGTATAGACAATGTCTATATGTATAGACAATGGACTGGCTTTGCCCAAAACATTCATTCAAAACTCTCTTCTTGGAGAACCCCTGGTAAGTATCTGGTAGTATCTCTGCCACTGAGATAAATACGTTTGTTTTTATGGCATATGCAGATCTACTCATATTCAAGCTCAAAGAACATTTCTAAAACCTTTCACAAATTCTATAATTATTTTCTCTGAAATATAAAAAAGTTATGCAAATATATGACTATGAATCATACGTGTATCCTTCAAGAACTGTCCAGTAATGGTAGATAACCAAACTCCAGGATAAAATTAAACAAAGCTATAAAGCCGAATAGCATATATAGTGCCTGTTTTATAACCTTTCCATCAGCTACAATGGGTTTTTGATCATATTCTAAATAATATCCAATCCAAAAAGCCCTTTGACACCAAGATTCCCTTTAAAGTCAAATGAGCAATGAGCATAGGAACAGAGACTACGTCCTCATTACCCCAAGGTACTATCAATACTAGCTTATTTGCGCTATTTGTTATGCAAATATTTGTTATCTCTCTTACCGTATCAAGTTCATCAGAAATGGCAATGCCTGAAAACAAAGCAGATTTTAGAAAGCAAATTCAAAATGCTCTTTGTAGAAATGTATTATTACAGCAAATAAAACAAATGTTTCATTGAAAAATGTATTCGCACTAAACCCCACTGTCTAGCATTATAGTTTGTTCTAGTGGTGAAACTGCCTGGAAGCCCTTTACTTGTAGCATAATCTTCAGGTGCAGTTTAAGCTTCCTTCCAAGCAATTATGAACATTGGCGATTTGTGGCTGTGGTAATGAAGAGGAGAAAAACTGAGTTTTGATTCTGTATGTGTTATACTTTTTTTAATGAGCCAGAGATGTTAAGATGCAAATCCTGGCTTGATCCTCAAATACCTATGCAACATTTGTAGCATCACTTAGCTAGATGCACATCTAGTATTATCCTAGAGGTCATATCCTAGATTCAGGCATTTAGGTATGGCATCTCCTTCACCAAGCAGGGGGATGGACCCTATGACCCTCCTTGTCCCTTCCAGCTCAGTGATTCAGTGGATGAAAACAGAAGTTGCTGGAGCCGGCTGGAGCACAGAGTCGGTCCATGGAGTCCTCCCGCAGCCACCACTCCCAGGGCTGGGTGCGGCACCCCAACAAAATGGCCACCACTGTGCTCCACCCTCTCCCCAACGCTGAGACATGGTCGCTCCCCAGACTGCTCTAGTCACTGCTTCCAGGACTCTATGGTCCTGGAGGACCTGAATGCGCACAGAGGCAGTGTGCATCCTAATAGAGAGGGGTGGCCATATGGGTGTACCGTGGCCCATCCCAACAGGTGTTAGTCAGTCACGGGGAAGCGTGGTATCCTGGGTTGGCCCATATGGTGTCATTAGTCTTCCCCAGGGCACTGCTGTATCAGCCCCGTGGAGGGTGAGTGGTGAACATTTGGTGGGCACCTAAAAGATGGGCCTATGGCCCTGGAGCTGCTGCTGGCTATTCCAGGCTACCATCTTGTCTGCTAACACCTCATGATTCTACTATAGCAGGGTGAGATGGTTTTGACTGTCCTCTTCTTTACTGGTTTATATCAGGAGTAACTCCATGGAAGTCAATGGAATAAAACAAGTGGAAGAGGAGGATTAGTGCAGCATGTCTCAGTGAAACATCCCAAATCATTACAAAACAATTATTGTAAACTGTCTAAAGGACTAGCATGCACAGCTGATCTGCTGCTAGCTCCAACTTGCTGCTAATGGCAGCATTCACAGTTACTTGCTTAAGCTTTGCCACATGAAATTCACATCAGACCATGCCTCTATGCTGTACCTGCTGCAATATGTTTGCTTAGCTAACCAACATACATGCCATGCTTCATAGCAGGGCTTCTCACTTTCTTTCAAGTACATCATCTACACACTCACTGCCAGATTTTGCTCACAACAACATTAGCGAGCGTATGCCAGCTTCTTAAAACTGGCCATCTGGTTTATATAAGATTTACAGTGTAAGTATCCTGTGAACTGTGCTACATGTGATTTAACAATCTGTACAGTAATAAACCTAGATTCAGGGCTAAACAAAATTTGCCTTTTCTCTTTGCTCTGTGGCAAATTTGATCTGTGGCTATATGTCTCAATCGATTTCCCCAAATATTGCAAATTGTTGCAGAATATTACTATTTTATTTTAATAAATAATTTATTTGTCTTAACCACAGGTTGTGAAAATAAAAAGATTACATCGAAGTAAAACACAACAATTAAATCATAAACATAATTAAAAAGCCAAACCAACATACAAGCATACAGTGCAGTTCAAGTAGATGGAATGGTTATAAATTTCAACTGCAAGCTTTGTTGAACTTTTGAACACAAATATGCCTTTGAAGTGTCAGGGCACGTGCTATAATGGCTGCCTTCAGCAGAAGATCTTTACAGGAGTTTGCCAACAAAAAGAGTAGTTTGGTCTGTGTATCCCAGTGCACATTATCTTCTAATAAGGGTGTTATCAGATTTTGGCATATTCTAGCTGAGAATGGACAACTAAAAAGTTAGTGAGGCAAATCCTCGACCTGATTCAAACTGCAAGGGCACAATCTCAGGTCATATGGGATGCCATTATACCGGCCATCCAATAAAGCCGAAGGCATCAGCTGAAACCTCAGTAAGGTTGTGAAGTTGCTTAGATGATATAAATAAACTTCAAGTTGATACTGAGTTTTAAGGTTGGAATACCAATGGGCAATAGGAGATTATTTTATTTTGTTGTTTGTTCATTAATGCACCTGTCCATCTTGATTTTTAATTTTTTTTTATTAGTATGCCTTCTGTGACTAGCTGCAGGTTTCTAATTCCTAGGACTTAAAGGACTTCCTTTGATTGACTTTTTGTTTTAAACAATACTTAATCCCATTATTCAAGCAAGTCCCTATGATTTTCCTCCATGGTTTTCACTCTTTGGTCCTTTCTCCTCCTCCTCTTCCAGGCTTCATGGGCTCTTTACCATACCACGTATTGTTGATTTGTAAAATATGTAGCAGCAAGGTCAACATCTTTCCCAAGGATGTTGACCTTGCTGCATGTTTTACAAAATGTTTTATTTAATTCAACATATCAATGCTAATCGTATAGCTATGCTTTAGAAGCAAAAATAGGCATTTTGAGCAAGAGAGGAAGTGAACTGATACCTAAAAACAAAGGCTCGCTATAAAAGGTTAAATGAGCTCTAAACGATGTGTATTAGGCTGGATGTTCTTTGTATAGTTTTATTAGGATTGGAGAATATATACATTAAATTCTGCCTCAAACAACATAAAAGATAAAGAGTAAAGATCAAGAGTTTATGCCCTCAGGGAGTCCCAACCCTAATGTTAACTAGATTGCATGCAACTTGTGGCCTAGAATAGCCATTAAACTCCCATCTTCTCTTCTCCTCTCCTCTTGGAAAAGGATTACCTTGCCCAGATAGGTGAAGTCACATGAGAGGTTAACCCACTTTGAGTAGCATTATCCCACTTTAAGAAAAGATAACACATCATGCGGTGAATCATATGGCTGGTGGCCGCCGGATGTTCACTCTGCCACCGGGCGGGGTGGGCAGCAAACTGCTACGCAATGCAACCATCAGTGAAGGCCAGGGACACATCACATAGTAAGTTTGCCCAAAGTGAAGAAATGCCACGCAAATTGGGTTAAGGGGTGCCTCCCGTATGGCTGGTCCATACAGCCCTGCCATAAGACTAGGTCTGCTGATTTCTCCTCCCACCTGCCTAACAGCTAGGGGCCCCTTCGTCCCAATCAGCTGTTGGGTGAGTGGGAGAAGTGCACACTGCACACGCTCCTCCAGGCCCCCCCTCCAATCAGCTTTTGGGGCAGGTGGGAAGAGTGCACAGGATATGATCCTGCAGCATAGGAGAAGTCCAGGACTACAGGTCTGTGTGACAGACTCCTTGACCTGACTTGTGGCATGGAGGGTCTGGTGATGGCTGCAGGGAGGTAGTTCGTATGGCCTGCTCTCCTCACTAGCCCAAAGTGTGGTTGCTGCAGTTGCCCACCTAGGGGCGGGCAGAAGATTGGGTCGGTCCTATCTCGTGTGGCTTTACCCATACTCTGTTTTATTTAATAATAATAGGAGCTTGTCATCCATTTCAAATAGGAGCTTGAGAATGTGAACTTATGGTTCCTATCTACAGATTTATGCATTTCTGGGATTGCTATAATTATTTTTGTTAGGCAGTACAACTTACGTATTAATGTACTGTGTTTATTATAATTAGAACTGAAATGACTAGTCACATAAATGGATATATTTGATAACTCTGCCCTCTCTGAACCCATTTTGTCAAAGTGAATATGAAACACTAATTTCCTCTTTGTTTAGCAATTTCCAATACTCACTTTGGTTATTCATCTATTTGTTCACTTTGCTTACTTTGCTTTGGGTACTACAGTTATTTATTTCATTTTCAGTACGTCACTCACTTCATCCTGTGCAATTTATTTATTATTTATTTCTATGATTTTTATCCCGCCCCCTCCTGCTAACAGCGGCTTGGGGCAGCTAACAAATACAAATTTTAAAATATATAAAATACAATAGAATAAATAATAAGAAATACAATATAAACATAATAAGACAACATTACAAATCACATGGTGGAGCACTGGAAAAGATAAAAACCCTTCCCTCCCTAACCCTCAACCTCCCCACCCCTTACCTATCTCCCTCACCAAAGGCCTGGTGGAACAGTCAGGTCTTGCATTGTCATCGCAAGGGGAGGGGGGGGGAGGTCCGGGGCCACCCAGACCTCTGCTGGAAGGGAGTTCCACAGCCTTGGTGTGGCCACCAAGAATGCCCTCTCCATAGTCACCCCCCAAGATACCTGGGGGACTTCAAGAAAGGTGCTCCAGCTGACCGCAGGTGTTGATCCAGGACCCAGGGAGTGAGATGGTCCCACAGTTAGGTAGGGCCTAGACCGTATAGGGCTTTATAGGTAAACACCAACACCTTGAATTTGACCCAGAAGACTATAGGCAGCCAGCGCAAAGAACGGAACACTGGTGTAATGTGCTGGCCACCCATCTGCATAAGGAGGCGGGCTGCCCCATTCTGCACCAGCTGCAGTTTCCGAACCATCACCAAGGATAGCCCCACATAGAGCGTGTTAAAGTAGTCCAGTCTTGAGTTGATGAAAGCACGGATGATAATGGCCAGGTCAGATTTCGAGACGTACAGCCGAAGCTGCTGCACCAGATGTAACTGGTGAAATGCGCTCCTCACCACAACCCCCACCTGGACTTCCAAGCAGAGCTGGGAATCAAAGAGCACTCCCAGACTAGGAACCTGAGGGACCAGTAGAGGGCAAACTCCATCAATGACAGGGGACGTTAACCCCACCGCCCTCCCAACTAGCATGACCTCCGTCTTGCTGGGATTCAGCTTCAGACGGCTCACCCTCATCCAGTCCCCCACAGCCGCCAAACACTAAGTAAGCACTGAGACTGCCGGATCTTGGTCAGATGAAAAAGAGAGGTAGAGTTGGGTGTCATCAGCATATTAATGACACCCAAAATCAAACCCTCTCACGACGTCGCCCAGCAGCTCCATATACACGTTAAACAGGAGAGAGGAAAAAATAGAACCTTGCGGAACTCCACACAAGAGGTCCTGGGAAGACGAAGAACAGTCCCCCAGGACCACTTGCTGAGTTCTTCCGGCTAGGAAGGAACGGAACCATTCGAGAACAGTTCCGCCCATCCCAGCACAGTCCCGCAAGCCAGTCACCAACATCTCATGATCAACAATATCAAAAGAAGTCGACAGATCTAACAGGATCAAAAGGGTCGACCGACCCTGATCCAATTTCCGGCGAAGGCCGTCAACCAAGCCCAGAGGCACAATCTTAGTACCATACCCCGGACAAAAGCTGGACTGTGAGGGATCAAAAAAACTGATGCAGTCCAGATGTTTCTGTAGCTGCTGAGCCACAACACGTTCAATAACCTTCTGTAAAAAGGAAAGGTTAGAGACTGGCCGATAGCTGGCGAGGGAGTCAATGTCCAATGATGGTTTCTTGAGCAGAGGCTGCACCATCACCTCTTTGAGGCAGCCCAGCATTTTGCATTCCCGAGGGAGGCACTGACCACCCCTGCCAGCAATGGCCCCAACGTCTCCCGGCTGGCCTTGACCAGTCAGGATGGGCACGGGTCTAGTTCACAAGAGGTGGCTCTGACTGCCCCAAGAACGTCCTCCGCATCAGTGGGCTACACCCACTGAAACTGATCCCACAAAACAGGACAAGACAGGGTTTCCATAACCTCTGGTTCTCTGACTGTAGTAAGTGTTGCGTAGAAGTCATAGTGAATACAAGCTATTTTATCTGTGAAGTAATCAACAAACATATCACTGTGGGCACTGGAAAATTCCAGAGTTCCAGGCGGAGGGAGGCTGGACTGACCAGTCCCCTCACCACCTGGAAAAGCTCCATTGGACGAGGCTTCACGGATGTTATAAGGGCAGCAAAGAACCCCTTCTTTGCTCTCCGCCGTACAGGTAGGTGCATGGCATAGGTTTGTAACCTCTCTTTACGGTCGCAATCTGTCGGTTTCAGCATGCGAACGGCGCCACCATCGCTCCAACCACAGCCCTTCCCGCTTCAGCCACTGCAGATCCTCTGTAAACCAGGGGGGCCTGTTGTGCTAAGGCTTAGGGAGTGGATGCCTAGGAGTCGTTCGGTCGATAGCGTCAGTCAACAATGTGTTCCAAAGAGCAACGATGTCCTCACGCAAGTGGTTGTCAAGATCAGAGGGTAACTCCCCAAGAGTAACTCTCTGGTTCCATTAGTTTCCGGGGGCCAACCAAACGAACTGGTTCCACACCTCTCGCTCCGCCCCACCAAGACTGGCATCGGAGTGAATATTGAAGTCCCCAAGAAGCCTTTGGGGACCGCAATACGACCTCCAACACCAGCTCTGCTAGAGAGTGCAGGGATGCCGCCGTACAGGTAGGTGCACGGCAAAAACCCCAATCTGTCTCCCACCAAATCAATCACAATACCTGACAATACCTCCTAATGGTCCACAAATCCCTAAAAACTATGGCTACACCCCCCATCCTCCCCATCCCTCCGGCCATGGCTGATGCTGCACAGAGTACCCAGTTGGAACAAGGTCAGCCAAAATAGACCCTGACTCAGGTACACAGTTGTGCACCATAACGTTGTACAATGGTGCCATTGAACTATTGTTATCAGCCCAATACAGTAGCAGTATGGTGCACAGCAGTATTAGATCACAAGGAATAAAGAGAGGCAGAACTAACAAAACTGAAATAACAACCAAATAAGCTCTAGTAGCTGAACCAAATAAAGGAATAGACAAAGTACCCAAAGCAAAATCACCCAACAAATATGTGAATTTCATTTAAGTACCAAATATATATTCAGCTATTGAGCAGTGTAGTCAAATGTGCTAATAATATTTGGGAATACGAAATTCAGCATATTTGCATCTGTTCTAATTATAATAAAGGGTGCTGTGCTTCAACACACTCAGTTTCTCTTCCTTCACAATATCAGACTTGCTTCTTTAACGTGAATCTGGCAGAAAATGAGTGGTAAGGTTAAGCAACCATTCATAATTGGCAAACAAACTATCAGGCAAGAAGGATATTTTGGAACATGTGTGAAGAGGTGAAAGAAAATGGGGCTGAAAGGGATGGGTATGTGGACAAAGGACTCCTTCAACCTTAACTTTACATTTCCTGTCTTGTTGGTGTTTGAAACTGGGAAAACAATAAAGGCAAGCACCCTAACTTTAACTTCATGCTAACCATATTTGGACCCATGATTACTGCATTTTCCACATTGCCACCAATGGGGGAAATGCAGTAAACACGGGTCCCTGAGCCATAGTTTTGATTTTCCTGTGTGAGTTTCTGCAAGGTTTTTCTAACACAGAATGTTCTCCATTTTATATTCTTTCTCTATCCCAATAATTCCTAACATTCTGATTGCCTTTTTGTCCGCTGCTGTACACTGAGCTGATATTTTCAATAAACTATCCACAAATACTCCAAGATCTTTTTCTTGAGTTGTAACGCTAATTTAAAACCCAACGTTGTGTGCGTATAATTACGATTATTTTTCACTACAGGCATCACTTATCAACATGAAATTTCATGTGCCATTTTATTGCCCAGTCAGTGCAAGATGGTTTTGTAACTGTTCACGTTTTCCTTTAGACTTAACTATCTTGAATAACTCTGTCATCTGCTAGTTAACTTCAACTTCTGTCAACTTCTCTTCTAGCTCATTCTCTTCCAGAGATGGGCAGCATGATTTTGATCAAAAACAAAGCAACTGAGGTGCATAGAAATAAGGGCCACAGGTAATGGAAGTGAGAGAGAAACTCTTGACCTCTGTTCCCCTAGCTCAAGGAAGAGACCACTTTCAGACATCCTGCCCGTATCCCTGCACATATTTTGGCTGGGGGGGGGGGGGGGGGATGCGGAGCCAGGATATGCGTGGGGATCGGCTGGTCGCGCGACTTTGCCAGCAGACACGTACAGAGATAAAGAGAGGGAAATGGAGCTCTGCATCCCCGCGCGTGTCTGCTGGCAAAGCCACACAGGGGGGAGCGGGGGGGCGGGGGGAACGTCTGAAAGTGGCCAGAGTGTTGGGGAAATGGGGTAGAGTTCTGGCTTTTATCTTAAATTCTCTCTCTCTCTGGTGGCCCTTTCCTCCCTAACTGGCAGCCACTATGTTACACTTCCATACTGTGAGAGAGATAAATCCATTACAAAAATAAGGAGAATTGTCATTCCACTCATCTTCTCCTCACCTCACCCCCTCACATTATGCTAGTGATGCAACTATCACCTTTCATTTATGTAAATATTTACTGGCATGTCATTACTTAGCTGTTATCATGCTGTACTCTAACATCAAGTTCCACGTCTAAAAAAAAGCTTCCAGACAAAAGTCTGCAAACTAAACAACCCCCTCCACCAAAATACTCAGGGAGTTCTCTCCACAGCTGCCTCCAGATCCCCATGAAATATGGAGAAAATGCTCATGAAGACCCTCATGTAAAAGACCCTTATGTAAAATGGATTTCAAGGAAAAGTTCTTTTGAAATTTTGGAAATACCATTTTCTAGTTGTAACTGTCAAAAAGTATACAACACATACTTTACCTACATACTTTCGAAGTTTAAAATGTATTTTTTTTTTTAGTTTCCTAATATTTCAAATATTCAAAGACATATAAAGCAATCATTTTCTACTCTATTTAGATGCAGTTTTAACTATTGTCTCATTATTGCTCCACCATAATTTGTACTAGGTTCTAAATTGCACTGCTTTTTTATTGCACTACTGTAGAAAAACAGATGTAGTAATACAGTATGTAGCAGATGAAAAAATGTTTTCACTCACTCTTTGAAGATTCTCCTTTTTCAAAACAATATTTAAGTTCATGATTGTTGAACACAATTGAGGCATTTTCTTTTCAAAGGCAAAAGCAGTTGCACATGTTTAGGTCGAGACTAAAATTATAAGAAGCCATTAAAATTGCAATATATTTGCTTACAAAACATGCTTTAAAATAAATTTTAAAAGCTAAGTTACCTGAACAAAAATGAAGGATGTTTCTAACGTGTATAAGACTTAGAAACAGGAGTTAAAGTCCACGTCCCCATGAAAGTCAACATCACAACAAACATGATAAAAGGCCTGGAAGGTGAGCCTTATGAGAAAGGGTGAAAAAACTCGGAGCTTGTCTAGCATAGTGAAGAGAAGATCAAGAGGAGACATGATTGCAGTAGAGTCGAAAGAAGAGGGTACCCACAAAAATGGGTAGCCCACTGCATTTCCAATACCCAAATCAAACCAGTAATGATACTACGACCCAATCAGGTACCCAGTGTCCCAAAATAGCAACTTCTGGTTATGAAATGTCAACTTCTGGTACCGATTTTCCAACATTTTTATCAATACATCAAACTCCTGACATCGATTTTATCGGGTTTCTGTCATGTTCCAACAATTTTTCAGCAACTTCCAATCCTGGAAAATAACTTCTGGTTCTAATATTTTTCCTTTTTTTTCCTTTTCAATTTTTCTTCTTTCCCACTTATTCATGTGTTTTCTGATCCAGAAAATCAAATTTCCAGTCCCGGAAAGTCAACTTCCAGTTCCCGGGAAACTTCAGGTCACTTTTTCTTTTTTTAATAATCTGTGCCCATTTTTTGGTTTTCCAACTCAGTACCAATTGGTATACCAATTGGGAACTGGTAAATTGAAAAATTGGTACTGGAAGTACCTGATTTTTTTGATTTCCGGGTACCTCATCAGTACCTAGGTAAACCATCAAGTACCTGATGGAGTCCCTGAAAATGCGGGTATTACCTGCAGGTACTAAATTTACTAGCCATTTCAGTTCTAGGTTGCAGTCTTCAAATATCTAAAGGGCTGTCACAAAGAAGATGGCAAGGAACTGTTCTTCACTGCAATAAAGGGCAGGACTAGAAATAATGGGTCCAAATTACAGGAAGGTATATTTTAGCTGAATATAAGGAAAATCTTCCTGTCGGTTAGAGCTATGTGGAAACGGAACAAGTTGCCAAGGGGAGGCTCTCCATTGCTGGGGGATTTCAAAGAGAGGCTTGACAGCCATCTGTTGTAATCATCCTGCATCCAAGTAGGGAGATAGACTAGACGACCCTCCGAGGTCCCTTCTAACTCTATGATTCTATAACACTGACATAAGACACTTTCCAAAATCCTGCTCAGAGTAACCATTAAGTTCAAGGAGATTTATTATTGTGTCCTAAAGTAGAGAGAGTGTGGTTGCCAATGTTGGTCCCAAATATAGGCAGTAGAGACAAAATAGTGTTGAGATATCTTTTATTGGACCAACTCAAGTTGGTGAAGGTGTGCAAAGCTTTAGGACCTCACAGGGCCCTTCGACCCTAAAGGACACCGCTAATTTTTTAAAAAATTATGAAATTGGAAAAGAACACAGGCAGTATCGCTTACTAGTTCAGACCAGTTCCTTTCCTTTTTCTAACCACTTACACAATGTACCTGATAAATCTGAATTATGCTAGAAGAAAATCTACTTTTAAGATACAAGAACAGCTATATATTAGGAACACTTTGAATGGTGACATGAGGTTGCTTTTCTCAAACTGCCAGAAGACAACAAGAAAGCTCCCATGTAAGGGTGTACAATTTGTTTTCGTTTCTTAAGTTACTAAAACAAATGGAGTCCCATTTGTTTTAGGAACTTAAAGATCTGAAAATGAATGAATGAATGAAGTAAACAACATGCTTGCTTTCATTCTTTTTCGTTAAAAAAAAAAACTTTTTCAAAATCATTGCAGATGTACAAATGGCTGCCAGACCGTTCTGTGCATAAGCATCCTTTTTCAAAATCACGGTGGCAGCATTGCCACTATTTTGGAAAATGGCAGCCAGTATGCACATACAAAAAAATGGCCACTGCACACGTGCAGACTGGCTGCTCTTTTCCAAAACAACAGCAACTCTACTGCCACCCTTTTGGAAAAGGGTGTGCATACACTGCACGGTCCAGCAGCCATTTGCACATGCACAATGATTTTTTTATTTGTATTAATTTTTAATAGCTTGTAATATGAAACTTGTTACAAAAATGAATGGGTTTAACGAAAAACAATAGATTTTGTAAAACAAAAACCGACAAGGATCCTTCTGCACACCCCTACTCCCATCAGACTTTCTAACTGCTGTATAAAGCTTTCTGATTTTTATTAAAGATGAAACCTGATGTTGATTTTCTCTCAATTTTCGTCAAGAATCACAGTTCTCCGCTGAATCTGACAAACAAGAAAGAGCTGAGAACCAGCAGCGTTTCAGCCACATTCTCTCTGAGAAACTCGAGAAAAGGAAGGGGGGGGGGGGGGAAGAGAACTGTGCATGTGCAAGATGGCCACCAGGGCCATTATGAGCATGCACAGCTCTTTTCCAAAATGGCGCCAGCAGTGTCACCACCATTTTGGAAAAAGGCAACTGTTCTGTGCATGCATGGTGGCCATTTGCACATGCAGTCTGGCTGCCCTTTTCCAAAATGGCTGCAAAGCTGCCAGCACCATTTTAGAAAAGGGCTGTGCATGCATAGAACGACCACAATGGCCATTTTGCACATGAGCAGGGGTTTTTTTTCTTTTAAAATGAGATTCTTGTGGAAATCTCATTAAGGGCTCAAGATTCTTGTGAGAAAAAAAATATTCTCATTTCAGCCCTATTTGTTACCATCATTGATGAGGTCCAGCCTTCCCTAGTTACTCAGGTTTCCAACCTTGGGCAGCTCCTGGATCCTGAGTTGTGTCTAGAACACCAGGATGCAGTCGGGGCCAGGAGTGCCTTTCACCAACTGCTTCTGGTGGGAAAGCTGTGTCTCTTTCTTTCAGATATGGATCTGGCCACCGTTATCCATGCCTTTATTACCTTGAGCTTGGACTACTGCAATACACCCTATGTGGTGCTTCTGCTGAAGCCTGTTCAGAGGTTGAAGCCTGTGCAGAACACAGTGGCCTGCCTCTCAACAGGGGTGTATCGCCAGGAGCACTTTACACCAGTGCTTAAGAGTCTGCACTTTTACTGACTGCCAATAGCATTCCAAGCACAATTCAAGGTGCTGGTTTTGACCTATGAAGTCCTCAACGGTCTGGACCCTACATATCTAAAGGACCGCCTTCCTCCTTATGTCTCTCCATGGACCCTAAGATCAGTCAATGGTGCCCTCTTGCAAGTTCCATCATTGGTCCAGATCTATAAGACCCAGACACACAGAAAGGCATTCTTGTGGGCTGTTCCACACTTTTGGAACTCTTTCCCTGGTAGGTTCATCTAAGCCCTAGCCTGTGCATTGAAAGATGTATTTCTTAGGCCAGGCCTTTAACAGGCAGGATAGATTCTGCTGGGTTGGGCAGAAACAGTCTTGCAGGTGGCAGGGCATGTTGCTCCCAGCATCCTGCTATGATAGGCATCCATGGTAGCTAATCATGGATGACCCCGGGCTGGGTCATGGCAGGCTACAATATACACGCTAGCCCACTGTGTCTTGCTTTGGCCCAGGTGGACAGGCTTTAGCCCAGGCCATGACTTTGGGTGTTTCTGAAGGTCAGAGCCCAGATTAGCCAGTGACACAGCCTGGGGCAATCCCGGGCCAACATCTGGCAGCACAGAAACATACCTTTTTGTGGTGCATGAGTCACCGCTGTGTCTGTTTTTACCCAGTGTGAGCATACAGGGTGCCACAGGAAACTCCTCCACCTCCCAACCGCATTGCCACTCTACAACAGTTTCTCCAGCCGCCTCTCCTTTTCCTGGGTAGTGACACAGCCAGGAGGCTGGGGTCTTTCTCAGAGGCACTGTGAATGCATGTACAAGTGTAGTTTTGGTCCATGCGCATGCACCTTGGATTGGGGCCCATGTCTCCAAATGCCAACAGACTATACACCAGTTCTTCCTCTGTGCCACTTAATCTCTGAGGTGTCCTACCATTTGGAAGTGAATTGTTTGAAATATTCTTTCACTGACTTTTTGAACACAGTTACACGTAATATTCTCTTATGCAGTTATACATACTCTCCTAATCTTCTCTTTTTAGTACTCTAGTTTTATGCCAGTATAATCTATAATGTCTGAGTCACTTTATGTAAATGTTTGTTAGTCTACAGCCACGTAAAAGGTTTAAGTTATTCTGTCACTCATGCATGTGCACTGACATCACGAGAGTTCCTCTGATTTACACTGGTGTAAATGATATAAGAATTTAGTCTCCACCCTGATTTTATTAGGTTCTCTTTCTTCCCTATAACTATGCTAAGAACTTGCACCTGCAACTTCTTGGATGTATTCCTATCTCTTCCTCTGCTTCCCTCCCTTGTTTCTTGGATTGTAAGACCACTTGGGCAAGCACCTGTCTATATTTTTTTATTGTAAAGCACCAAGTACATTGCTTGTGCTATAGAAATAAGAAGAAGAATCACACTATTTCAGTATACTATTATCATATACATTTTACAGTCACAAAAAATAATCCACATTAACTTACTTCTAGACAGATTTTCAAGGGCTTTACCCAGCTTCTTACTTTCTTGAAGAATATGATTTAATTCATCAAAATCATGACCATCTGGTTTTGTTCTCCAGTCCCATTTAGGATGCTCCACTGACCTTGGCACTAAGTAAAACAAAGAGATATAAACATGAAGCTGATATGCAATAGTTCAAAAAACTTACAATAGGAATAATCTGTGCAAAACATCTCCACGGTCAAGAATCTTGAAAATACAAGCATGAGTTTGCCAGTCTCATTACTCCAGATTTTCTGGGCTAGTATCATGGAATGGTTCCAAGGAAAGAAAAAAAGTCTAGACACAGGTTTTGGGGACATAACCTCTTACTGTTGGGGGCTGGAACAACAGGAAATGAATTGCCCACTGTGACCTGTTGGGTACTTCTCCCAAGAGACAAGGCCCTTTTCACACACACTCCAACAAAGATAAAATGGGTGTTACATTTTATTATATATGTTTCATGGCTTCAGGTATGCTCTATGGGTGCCCTGCAACATGTATAATAAAATGTAACATCAATTTTATCAGTGTTAGAGTGTCTATGTGAAAAGGGTCAGAGATTGGCCATTGTTGAAGACAGGATGCTGGGCTTGATGGATCGTTGGTCTGTCCCAGTATGACACTACTTATGTTCTTACTATAAATTAAAGTTATTATTTATTGGTCAAAACAGAAGGAAAATGCAAAATAGAAATAAGAATCATTTTTGTGAAAACAAAATTATATGTATATCAAATCAATAAAAGCTGTACCAGTCATCAATAAATTTGGGGAAAGGATCTTGAGGCTCCCGCCCTCCACAAGTCTTGCCCCTATTCTATTAGAATTGGGGGAGTCCTCCTTGAAAGCATTGGCAGAAAGGCGACTTTTGAAGTTTTGGGTAAGGATTAGGGAATACCCAGATTCCTCTCTAATGTACCTGGTGTTGAAAGACAAACAAATTGACTGCATTGGTGGCAAGAATGTCTGGTGGGCAGCATTAGGAGTCAGCCTTGCCTCACTGGGACTCTTGGAGGCTTTTCTATTGAACTACTCTAGTGCCCAAATGATTAGGATCATAAATCAACAAAGTCGTGACATTGACCGGTAAAAATTGAGATCTTTGGCAGCTGGATCCATTATTTCACCCCTCTACAAATACTTGATACCATCTTGGGAGGGCACTTCATTTGCCCTCTGTATGATGGGCACCATAGAAATCTAAGGACGTTAATTGGCTGAGATCCTGATAGGCCTAAGATTCAGCAGTTGATTTGTATCCTGGGGGATTGTGACCCAGTGAGAACAAAGATGGTGGCCATTTTTGCATGTAGATGTGAGACTACTCGCAGAAAGATCACACAGTTTACCCGGGGGATCTTGTAGTCTAGAGGGTGAGGCACCTCTGATTTAGATGAGGTGGCTTCGGAGCTGTTTATATTTGTTTATATATTTATATATATATGTTATATGTTATAGCTTTTATTTTATTTTTTTATTGTCTTGACATCAGGGCTGTAATAATGTATATAGGAGGGGTATATTATGGATGAATATGGCTATGCCTATTGTGGAATGATTTGTATGTGGCGATGTTGTGTATACATTGTAGACTGCAATTTGCTGTACTACTTATACTAAAAAAAAATTATGTTATGTTCTGTTGTGATAGCCATGGGCCTAAACAACGCTTAATAAAACTTACATTACTAATACATCTGTCATGTCCCAGTTTGCAATTAGAAAACTTTAAGATGCCAGAGATACAGTGTAAGACTATATTCCACAAAATAAAGTACTATCCAGTCTAAGAAACAAAGTTTTTCCTCAAATACTCCTTAGCCAAAAGGCAGTGGGGAAAAAAATACATTTTACTTTGATGCATTAAATGGGCTAACTATGAACCTTGGAAAGCATATGCAAGAGTTGAGGACCCTCCATATATACACTACTAACAATCCTAGATAGTTAATACATGGGTCTGTTAGCTGATCTTAACTGTTGTGGCAGAGCATGAACAGAAAGACAGATCCAAACCATTAAAAAAAAAATCTATGCAGAGGTGTAGCTAGGTTGGCATGGGCTCTGGTGCAGAAGGTAATATGGGGCCCCAAGACCCTACTCCTAGTGGCAGGGCACACAGTTGTACTATGGTATGTGCTCACTAGGCTCATGGGCCTCCGCCTGTCCTTATCATAGCTAAACATTTGCTTCTATGTCAAGCGGCTCCTTCGGTCTGCCAGGGGTGCCTTCTTGGAGGTCCCCCACGTTAAGCGGGAGGCCACAATGGAGAGGGCATTCTCGGTGGCCGGGCCGCACTTCTGGAACTCCCTCCCGGAGGAAGCTCGCCTGACCCCAAGCCTTCTGACATTCTGGCGAAGTTGTAAAACCTGGCTGTTCGCCTAGGCCTTTGGGGAGGGGGGGGGGGATTAGTGGGGTTTTATCTCCCCTTACCCTTTTTTATTGCTTTATTGTGATGCCCCGGTCCTGTTTTAATTGTAGTATTTCTGAATGTTTTAATTGTTTTTAGATATATTTTATATTTGTGTTTGGGTTTTTTTAGTTTGTAAGCCGCCCCGAGCTGTTTTAGGAGGGGCGGGGTAGAAATTTGATTAAATAAATAAATAAACAAATAAATAAAATAAATGTCAACACCTGGAATGACTCTTGGATCTGAAAAGGGAGTCAGGGGTATTGCCAGAGATGGAGACAAAGGGTGTGTTTAGACAAGCTGCATAGGGCACCAACACAGCCCTGCAACATGCATGATGGGGGGCTGGCCCACTCAGGGCCCTTCCTCGAAATATTGTTTTTGAGTACTAGTGCAGTATACTGCCATCTTGGTGCAGGCAGGTTGTTACAGTCCTCCCTGCACCAAGCTACAACTTCCAAGCTTTATTCAAAACACAGTCTCATACAGTGTACAGTACAATGGATGATTCTGGTGATGCTCATACCTTATGAAATGGCTGCATAACCGCTTCAAGTTCAGCTGAATATAGTTTTTTAAAAACTCACATGCACCTGGACCTACATATGCCATCATGTTTAAACTGCTATAGTATCCTTTCTGATGTTTCCAAGTCTCAACTCCCATAGATAAAGAAAATTTACAGAATTTTATAACCTGTTCATTAGAAATTGTCATTAAAAATTTCAGGTTCCAGCTCTCATTCCTTCCTCAAAGTGAGCAAGCAGCTCCCTAGTACTAATAAGAGCCATGTACACATCCAGTAATGGAAGAATAAACACTATATATTTGTTTTTGTTGATTTAACTATCCTTTAATTATTGACCATTTGTCATGGACTCCTATGCTTCTTTAAACGTTTATTTTAAAACATGTTCTTTCCTATATTATCTCAAACAACCACACTTCTGTGTCTTATCTTTTATTTCTTAGATTTAGTTATGATAAATTTTAATTGTATACACTATATATAGTGCAGTATTTCTTCTTTTATTGTAGCCCAGTTCTCTCATTCTGTAATGTAAAACTGTTTTCTTTCCTAAATCAAATGTACAGCACTTCTTTTGTACTTTCTTTCTTAAACATCTAATAACCTTTTGAATGATTAAACTATCAGAATGGAACTAAATAATTCATACATTCATATTTCAGTCTTGATTTATTGCAACTTTGAGGTATGAGAGTTTTCTATATCATAGAAAATACTGAAATTTTCAGTTTTTTATTCCAAATCAGTACAAAGTCAAAAATTTGAGCTGTTCTTTGCAACCAAATTTTTGAATTAGCCATTTAAATTTTTTAAAAAATATCTTTTCCGATATTAGGCCTATGTGCATGCACAATGTTCAATAACGCCTTTCAAGTTTACTGAAAATGAACTGAACGTTTTCAGTGACCTGAAAGGATACGTTCCTTATATCAAACTCTGGAATACAAACTATTTTTTCTCAATATTTTAGTTTTAATTAAAATAACATTTTTCTGTTAAAAAGAACTTTTGTCAAAAGCATTGACAACCATAGTCATGGGCATCAGTTTCAGCATTTTCAGGGTCACAGGTTTAGACTAAGTCCTTGAAAGCAGTTATTATGAGTGTGCAATGCCTAATACAGTGGATCTCTGGTCCCTGAAAGAGCTTTTAAAAACTAACACAATGCAAACAAAGATCTAATAATTAGGAAATATATGTCCTCTAAAGCATGAGCCTTCCCTTCATATTTTATGCTGCTTATTCAAGAAAAATTATATACACTCATCTATTGCCTTGAAATGCCATAAGAGTCTGTGTATTTCCCACAAATTCAGTGGCTTCTTATTTGTCTTCATCTGCCCTGTACATTCAGCAAATGTCAACAAAAACATTTACTATGAAACCTCACAAGTGGGATTAAGAAATACTGATTGTTTAACGGAGATGGCATTCTCACAAATGGGCAGGACTGCACTCAATACGTCTGAGGCTCCTGGGGAGAAAAATGATGAGATAGAAGATTGTCTAATAATATGTCTAATATATAATTTGGTGTTTATTTGTATTAATTTCTCACAGCAGATTAAATATAATCCTTTGTTTACATTTCTCAGATTATAAACCCTAGGGGCAGGGACCATGTTTATTTTATTACTTTGTAAAGTGCCAGGTACACTGCTGGCACTATATAAATGTTTGTTAATAAATAATAATAATAATAATAATAATTTCTGCTCTTCTCTTGCTTTATTATGCTCCGCTATTAATCAAAAACGAAACGTCAATATTTTAAATCCCCATCACATTATCTGAATTAGCCTTGGCTGATTTCAGACATTACGTTTCTGGCATTCACCAGTCAACTTCAGTCAAACGCGGGCGGTGGTGAAAGAGCCTTGCACGTCTGTTGGCTCGCATCCAGATGTTCACCACAGTCAAACATGGGCTGGGGTGAACCTAACCACGCTTTGTGAGGTCGGGGCGGGAGGAGGTCGAGAAGCGTGGTGAATGCCCACCACGGCAGGGGTAAATGAAAAGTAACGTCTGAAGGGAAAACCCCGGCTGCGGTGGAAGGAAATGACCACAGGCCATGGTGACGGCACGCAGCGTCGGTGCTAGGCAACCAACAAGTGGCACATGGAGGGAGATTTAAAGGGCAGGCAGCAGTAGGGGAACATGGCGGAACAGTCGATGGAGAGGGGGGTGGAGGAAACAGAGCGGAGGATGGAACGAGAGGATGAGGAAGAGGTGCAGCAGGAGAGGGAACCTGGCCCAGCAGGGGGACAACCAGGCGCACACGGGGTCACCCCGGAAGAAGCTAGGAGGTGCAACTGGGAGCAGGTGGGTCGGAGGGAGGGAGGAACCACAGTCGCCAGGAGCCCACCAAACAGCCCCCATCGTTCCCCCAAACAGACCAGTAAGAGGGCACGTTCCCCGGAGGCAGTCGAGGCCAGAGGGAGCCAGGGCCATGCGGCAGAGGAGGAATAGGCAGCGGAGGGGCCGGCACCCAGGCGGTGTTATCAAAGGGGGGGGGTTAGTGGGGGCTCCAGGAGACCCACGACCTCATTGCCATCTGGGCGGCAACCGAGACGCAGGGCGATATGGCAGTCAACGCCAGGAACAAACAGGTGTTCGCCCAGATAGCCACGGAGGTGGGGGAGGCCAGTTATGACAGAACGCCCACACAGTGCCGGACAAAATTAAAGGAACTGAAAATGGGGTTCAAGGACATAGTGGACAACAACCGGCGCTCTGGGCGGGCGACACGTGCCTCCCCCTACATGGACGTGCTGAGCCGGGTGTTGCACCGCAAGGGCTCCATAATGGCCCGGCGCCCGGGAGGAGGAGGCGCCCGGGAGGAGTGGTCCGCGGAGAAGGACCCCCCCTTGCAGCCAGAGACCCCTGAACAAGCCATGGCACAGGGCACTGACAACACTGAGGAGATGCCAGGGACCTCGGGCACACGCGGCCAACGCACCCCCAGCCCTACATCCGGCGAGGGCACACACCCCAGTGGACTCTGAGGAGGTGGAGGAGAAGGAGGAGACTGTCACCCTGAACCTCACTGCCTACCGACCCGGAAACCAGGCAGACAGGAGCCCCAGCGATCGCCCAGTCTCGGAGGGAACGGACACTGAGGGAGCAGGTAAGGGCAGGGCAGAGCACCTGCACGGACCCCATTGGGAGGGGGGGCCAAGGAGGTGGAAGGGACTCCCGCAGTCGCTCTGCCAGGCGCATGAGGGTGCGCCTGTCCATTCAGAAGTGTCGGACCCAGGTGACATTGTCCCACCGTGTCAGTACCCTCTGTCACCACTGATGAACCCTCGGCACGGCCGACGTGCGCCTCTGGATGGGCATGGCAAGCTGCAGCGCTAGATACCTGGCAGCCCTCTTCCACCGTTCCTGGACAGCAGACCCCTGGTGCTGGCTGGTAGGTTGCCGGCTCGTAGCAGCGGCCTGCTGTAGGCCAGTCCGAGCCAGCGTGCCGTCTCCAGGGCTAGGAGCCGTCGTGCCCTGCTAGTTGCGTGACGGGGGTGCGCCCCCACCCTGGCCATGTACCACTGCTCCGCATGAATCCCATCCAGCTCCTCTATGATGAGCCTCAGCAGCGCCACGTGCTCCTGGAACCACTCAGCTACCGCCTGTAGCAGGGCTATGCAAGCTCCCAGCTGGACGTGATCCATCCCCGCGGGTGTGGCCGCTCCGCTAGTCGGAGTCACAGCTGTGGAACCATGCACTCGCTTCCGCCCCTGAACACGCACCTGTGCCACATATGTGCATGCTTCCCCTCTCCCATGGGCCTATGGGTGAGCACCGGTGGCTGCACCCCCCCTCTCCGTTGGGCTATCAGCCCGGGAGCACCATCTCCTGATGGGATGTCAGCCGGTGGTGGTGGCGATGGGGGGGGGGGTGCCCTGGGGCCCCGCTGCGCTCCCTCCAGTGCTGGCTGGGGTCCCTCATAGGGGGTACCCTGTGCGGCCCGCCGGAACCTTGGCCCCCAGGCCGCTACTTCTCCCTGTGAGTGCGTGTGCTGTCGTTTCTATCTCCTCTTGCAGGTGTATATGTGTGGAGCTGTCCGGCCTTCCAGGCCGGCAGCTGTGCACTGCCCACTCCCTTCGCATCCCTCCACAGCAGCCCCATTGTTCCCGTCTTGCTGTTATCCATTGGCCTTGGCAGCCTCTGTCTGCCTGTCCGGCCCCCCAGCCACGCATTCCATGCTGTCCCCACGGCCGCTGCGGCTCAGACCCTCCGAGAGCTGTACCATGGCTGCTGCATCTCTGCCTGAGGTCCTGCTTGGAGGTTCCGGGGGCTCTGTCCGTGCCTGGACCGCCCGGGAGAGCATGGCCCTTTGTGACCTGTGGCGTTCGCCCATCGTTCAGTGCTGCCTGCGCTCCTTGTCCACCTGGCTGGATGCCTATCGGAGCCTGAGCTTTGGTATGCTGCACTTTGGCTATGTCGCGACCGCTGGCGACTGCCGTGTGCACTGTGAGGAGCTGGGGCTCGCCCCCTTCCCTGAGGGGCACGTACTGGACATGATGGGGGGCCTTGCGGTGTGGAGTACTGCTGAGACAGCCTCCGCTCTGTGTGTGCGCGCCTTCCCGGGATATGTGACCTGCCTGTGTGAGGGTAGCCCTGCCCTGACCGTGTCCTACTTCATCGGCATGCAGGGTGCCCGTGGGTATCCACGCTCCCGCGGGGCTTCCTACTACCGTCTGCTGGAGCTGTCCCACCTGCCCTGGCCCCCTGCGGATGATTATGGCTCCCCCGCCAGAGCTGGCGGCCCTGTCAAAGGTGTGCAGCCGCTCCAATGTGCAGGTCGGGATGGGTTCTACGGATTACTTTGAGGCCTTCTACTTGATCTGCTTCCACATGGCCAGCCGGGGCTTCTGCCAGGGACTGTGGCAATGGCCCCACTATGTGCACCTGCTGTCGTTACCGCCCCCTCCACCCGATGGGAGCCCCTGCAACTGGGTGTAGGGTGCTCCAGGCCCATCTGACATCCGGCTGCCTCCTCAGCACCTTCCTTCCGCCTGTGGCCTGGGTGCTCGCGCCACCGCCTGTTACCTCCTTGGGACGTCTGGACCCCCTGTGACCTGGCTCCACCCGCCTGCCTGTCGCCCTCTCGCTTTGGACCTGCGGCCGCTGCCCCAGAACCCTCCATGTGGCCTCCTGTGGATGTGTCGCTGACAGCCCTCTGTTTCCGTGAGCTGCCTCCCCCACCCCTGCACCCCGCTCTCCTGCACCTGGCCTGGAGGCCCCTGTTCTACGGGACTGGGACTGCTTCCCCGCCTTGGTGGCCCTCGACCGGCCTTCTACAGGCCCCCTGGCTGCCTTGGAGAGTGTGTCTGGGGGGGGGGCCATGCCCTTTCTCCCCCGTTTGGGCGGGGGGGGGCTTTCCGTGCCTTCGTCCGGTGCCTCCCCTCGCGCACTGGGTGTGCTTCTCTATTGGACCCTGGGTCCGTGGCGGGCCGTTGTGCGGGTTCCCCCCCTCCCGGACTGGGCCCCGTGCCCCCCATGCTGCTGCCCCTTCTCCCGCGCCCTGGCTCCGCGCGCTCATGTCCTCAATAAACACCTGTTGTGCTTCAATGTGCTTTGGGCTGCCTCCTGTCTCCTTGGGCTGCTGGGTCCCCCTTCCCCTTGCCTGCTGGGCTCCTGCCCCCTCCTCCGGCCGGGGGGTTCCCTGTCCCCCCCTGGTGTGTGCCTCCCTCTGCCCCCATGCTCCGCTCCCCTTTGTTGTGTGGGTGTGTTGCTTTGTTTGTGTGCGCTTCTTGTTTTGAAGTGTGCGCGCCTTCCGTGAGGCCGCTGTTCGCTCGCACCGCTCGCGCTGCAGCTCCCTCCACCACTCCGCTTCGTGTTTCAACTTCCCTGGGCAAGGCCCTCCGCCGTCTTTGGCTTCATTTGCCCTCAGGCGGCCATATTTCCGTCCGCGTAACCCTGGTGCCTTGTGGGGCTCACACCGCGGTTCTCACCACCGCGTAATGTGTGTTGGGTTCCCCCGGCCCATGTTCTCTCCGGTTGGCCCTGGGCGGTGGTGCTGCCCCTGTCACATCTGTTGGGGCTGCTGTCACGTCTGTTGGGGATGTCTGAGATAATCCAGAGAGTGGTGATAGGCGGTGACTCATTGTACCTTTGGGAACTCAAAATCGGATAGAAAAGGGGTCCCGTCTTGTTCCCACTCCTGTTCAATATGTATCTGAGGCCCCTGGGTGAGATCGTCTGGAGATTTGGAATGAGGTGCCATCAATATGCAGATGACACCCTATCTCTCCTTTTCATCTGACCCAGGTCCTGCAGCTTCGATGCTTATCTGCCTGGCTGCCATTGGGAACTGGATGGGGGCAAGACAATTGAGGCAGAATCCAAAAAAGACCAAGGTGATGACGGCTGGCCAATCCTGCAAGCTGTGAGAGATGGAAGCCCCTGTCATTGACGAGGTCTGGCCTCCATTGGTCACTCAGGTTCGCAGCCTAAGGGTGCTCTTGGATCTACTGCTGCGCCTGGATTGTCAGGTTGCCGCATTGGGCAGGAGTGCTTTTTACCAACTTCATCTGGTGAGAAGGCTGAAACCTTTTCTGTCAGTCAGATCCAGCCACCATCATCTATGCCTTTATATCCTCAATGCTAGACTACTGCAATGAACTCTATGTGGGGCTGCCCTTGAAGACTTCAGCAGCTGTAGCTGGTGCAGAACATTGCAGTCCACCTTCTGTTGGGGACAGGTCGCCGGGAACACATTACACCAGTGCTCTGGAGTCTTCGCTTGCTGCCAATAGCTTTCTGGGTACAATTCAATGTGCTGGTTTTAACCTACAAAGCCCTAAATTGCTTGGGCCCCAGGTATCTGAAAGACTGCCTCTTCCCCTATCTCCTGTTGCAGCCTCTGAGATCAGTCAAGGCAGCCCTCTTGTGAGTGCCAACTACCTGTGAAGTTGCTACGAGGATGCACAGGGGGGCATTCTTGGTTGCTGCCCCACAATTATGGAATTCCCTCCCCTTGGAAGTCTGCCTAAGCACAAGCCTGCTCATCTTCCGGAAGAGATTAAGACCTTTTCGTTTGATCAGACATTTGACAGGCGGGAATTGGGTTCGCTGGGATTGGGTAGAGAGATTTGGGGACGAGGGTTAGTGGGTGGCAGGTGGGGATAAAGTGGTGCGATGGGTGGGATGATGGGGTTTCAAGAGATTTTAATGTATATTATTGTATTTTATATTTTTGATTTTTTAATGTTGATGATGTAAGCTGCCCTGAGTCTCCAGAGGTGTAAAAATGTAAAACAAACAAATAAATACATAATTGAGCGGGGGTTGGACTAGATGACCTATGAAGTACCCTCCAACTCTATGATTCTCATTACTATTTCTAATACCTGTTTTCTGTGCAGTTTTCTTCATAGTAATTTAAGCAATATTTAGTTGCTGGTTCAGTGGAGGATTTAATGGGGGCATAATGATTCAGAATAGCCATCAGTGCTGCCGAGGTATTATATCCCTGAGTAGACTACAATAAATTATAGTGAGCATTTTTTGTTTATTAAGAGCATAGACTTGTGTTGCTCGCTGAGTTTTCTCCATTGGCAAAAATGAGGAAATGCAGCAAACATGGGTTACTGATTAAGAGCCTGAATGTCCAGAAGACTGCAGAATATTTACTTTGCATCTAAATGAATCCAGAAGTTGCCTAAAATACCCACATAACACATACATACTACCCATCACTGCCCCTCCCTGATGTGTTTGAGCCTGATACGTAGCAGTGTTTACAGTAGGTGGGAATAATTACTGTCAAAATCCAATAAATATCCAAATTTAGCCTAATGTTTTCTGAAACAGTCTCTCTCTAAGGGGCTTGAAGTACTCAACTTAAGTGTTAATCTTTACTGATACAGGAAATTTAACTAGCTAATCCTGATCCTTTCTATATGGATTCCATCCATCCCATGCTCTTTCTCCCTAGTGCAGAGCTATTATATAGCTATGTGTTTCTGTCCAGTGCCATATCTTTATAATGATATGTATATATTTACAGTCAGTTTTTCCTCAGTGATGAAAGTACTTCTCAAGTCCATCTAATAATATAGTTGGATGGCTTGTTCTAGGGACATTTTGTAAATGATCTATGCTGCATCCGTTTTATTTATATGAAAACTCAATAAAACCTGAGTTCTAAAATAACGGTGTTTAATATTTGCTACCTCTAATCTGTTTAGTGACACAACTATACTTTACTAATCCTTTACCACCATTCATACAATCTGACCTTTAAAATTTCACCGCCAATATTTTGTTCAGTTATTCAGTTTCTTTTGAGCCGTCTCTTTAAAAAGCTATTTGATTTATCTAGCAACTCTCTGAAAAATATGCTTTCTAATCTTTTGGTGCTGTTTCCATACTGTGCCACTAATGAGACTTTTTTAATTGATTATTTTATTTATTTATTATTTATTTGATCCCACTTGAGCACTTTTCTCCTTTAGGATTTTCTGTGTGTTAAATTAGTGCTAGAGAAAATAGTTTGTTCCCCTACCAGAAGACACTCCAAACCAATATTTTATTCATAAAACAGTATATGACACTGTAACAGGGGCAGGCTGATTGGATGCCTGGCCCTTTAATTCATTTATTTATTTTGTTACATTTATTAGCTGCCCCCTCATGCCTATGGCATCTCTGTTTAAGAGAAACAGTTGAGAGCCTCCAAAGCCTAGAGAGATAACAGATGAGTCTAATGGGGCCAGCTGTATTAGGGTGTGGCAAGGCCAGCTCAAGGCCCTAAGACCCTGAGCTGGGCTCAGAACAAGAAAGCAAGGAGGAAGCAGGACCTAAGAGGGAGCTCTACTTCAGGGGCTAGGCACCAGGAGAAAGGACTGTGCCTGGGAGAGGCTCTAGATCATGGACTCCGGAAACCTGACTACAGGAGGGTTTTGACCTGGCCGGGATGGCCTGAGTGACTGGGGCCTGTACCAGGAGAGGTATGAACTTTGTATATATATGGTGGAGGAATGAGAGTACTTATGCAAAATAAAAGGCACATGGAGCAAAGATCCTGTGGTAGACTAGCTTCTTGGGGCTGGATCTGGGCAAGACCTGCACCCCAGAGACGTCACCCTACTGCATATAGTGGAGAATGTAGACACCCCCAATAACAGCCATCAAGTTGTCTTACCGCCCCATAAGCCTCCTCAACATAATTGGGAAACTTTATTCCAAATTTCTTTTAGGTAAATTACAGCAGTGGCTTGATGATAACAACATAATAGAACCCGAGCAGGTGGGTTTTCAGAAGGACAAGTCCTCATTAGACCAAATTTTTGTTCTTTCCTTGTTGTTAGAGAAATTTGTTAGACGCCAGAGAAAGTTTTATTTGTGCTTTGTGGACTTAAGAATGGCGTTTGACTCGATCAATAGAGAGCGGCTTTGGGCCAAGCTAAGCCATCTCTCTCTAGATCCAAGATTGTTATACCTAATAATTACCTTCATACCAATAACACACTACAGGTTAGGTATGCCCCAGCCCAGCCCGTCTAAGAAAGTGCAAGTTCTTTGTGGAGTTAGGCAAGGATGTATCTTGGTCCCTACTCTATTTAATATCTGATTTACTCCCTTTTATGAAAATTATGGATACTCATGCTCCCTCGATCGGCGACAGGATCATTCCGGCCCTCCTTTTCGCTGACAACACCGTCTTAATTTCCCAGCCCATGGTTGGACTTAGACGGAGCATGCAACGATTTAATGACTACTGTCTCAGGGAGACTTTAACAGTTAATTTTTCAAAGACCAAAATAATGATAGTAGGGGGCCGCTCTTCAAGGAAATTACACTGCTGGGTCATAGATGCCAACTCGATAGAACAGGTAAATGCATTTAAACATCTGGGGTGACCTTTTCGTCTGTACTAAGCTGGGCTCGTCACCTGGAGTCTGCCTTGTGTCAGGCTAGAAAGGTGTCATCTTTTATAGGGAATTACTATTACGGTCATGGGGGCAAACTGGTTTCCCCAGCTCTTCAATTATTTAGGGCGAAAGTCATTAACCAGGTCTTGTACGCTTTCCCAGTCTGGGGCTTTTCTTATCTTAATAAGCTGGAAGCAATTCAGAATAAGTTTCTTTGCTCAATCTTGGGGATTCCTAAAGGCACACTTTAGGTTCTTTTGAGGTTGGAAGCAGCTTGCCCTTCAATCAAATCTATTGCCTGAAATATTGGTTGAAGATTGTGTTATTCCCCCCGCAGGCAAACACCCTCCTGGGCTTGGCTATTGTTAATGGATTGCACAGTTCATGGGGGTCGAAAGTAGAACTTGAAGTTCAGAAATTGGGGTTTTCTAAGGACTCCCTTAAGAATTTGGGGGCAGATGGAGCGATGACTCTTATCAAAAGGAGGATCACTGACCAAGAGCTCCAGACTGAAGCAGCCCTCCTATCTTTACAGAGAGTTGCCCCAGATTATATACAGAGAGCTCCCTTTAGTTCCGGCCCTTGCTATTTGACAACTTGGATTGTCGCTGTGAAAAGACAGAAGTTCACTAAATTCTGATGTAACGTCTTCCCCTCCGCCCTCCTTGAAGGCCGCTTTTCTGGAGTCCCAAAAGAATTGAGATTTTGTCAGCTATGTGCTTTACAAGAAGTTGACACTGCCACTCATGTTTTTTTTCCACTGCCCAGCTCTTTCGGGGCTGAGGGAAAAATATCTCGAGTTTAACACTGATTTAATTCCAGGCTGGAAGTACGAATATATGTTTAAAAAATGTCTTAGTCCACTGGATACTAATTTGACCTGAGCAGCGGCAAATTTTTGTAATGCAGTTATGCACTTTAGACAAAGATTTTTGCAGCAATAGTAACTTAAGAGTCCCAGCTTGGATTAATTTGCGTTGTATTTTAAATGTTTAACTGCCTCAAATGTCATGTTCTTCTCTTAATAGATTTTCGTTACTCAATGGCAATGTACTATTTTTTTATTATTATTATTTTATTTATTTCAACCTTTGTATATTTCAATAGTTATGTTTTTTCTATTTGAATTTTGAAACTGTGATTTTAGGCTATGGCGAAAGCTGATGCCACTAATAAACTGAATTGAATTGGATATGGTGGAGGAATGAGAGTACTTATATAAAATAAAAGGCACATGGAGCAAAGATCCTGTGGTAGACTGGCTTCTTGGGGCTGGATCTGGGCAAGACCCGCGCCCCAAAGACATCGCCCTACTGCATATGGTGGAGAATGTAGACACCTCCAACAACAGCCATCAAGTTATCTTATTAGAAAGGGAGAATCTGGGTAACAGGCCAGAATCTGGTTACCCCAGAAACCCCAATCGAGGTGGCAGGGAGGTGATGGAGCCGGCCACTCCTGAGGATGCAGGGGGGTGGATGAGCCGGCATCCTCAAGAGTGTTGGGTTGCCAGGGGCAGAAGAGCCAGTAACTATACCCCAAGAATAGTGGGATATGAGCATGGTTAGCATAGGGATGCAGGGGGGCGGATGAGCTAACAACTCTAGTGCTGTGACCTGGCTTCAGGAGGGATTGTGTCTGGCCAGGGGTAAAGCAACAACCTGGAGGTTTGGGCTGTTATAGGGGTGGAGGAGGCCAGAATCCTGAGTGGGTTAGAGTCCCTGAGGGCATAATGTGATTGGGTTATTTCGGGTTCCCTAAATGGGAAGAGTCCCCTGAATTTATCTATATCGTTACATAGTTTATCTATGTTATTACAGACCCTGCTTTTGTTAAGAAAAATTAAGCCGGGTATACAATGGGTAGAACCATCCCCTCTAGAGGAGAAGGGTGTAGTAGGGCAAGCAGAATAAGGAAGCCTGTCCCTTTAAACTGAGGTAGCACCAGTGTTGGATGGCATCAGCATGAGGGAACAGGCACTGTAGAGTTGTAGGATAGCACCTAAGGGGTCACAGCTGGGCTAGCCCTATAGTCAGGCAGACAGAGGAACTAATCAGTGGCAGCTGAACCTGGGCATGGCTTGGCCAGCCCAGAGCTCAAGAGACTGAGCCTGGATCTCACAACGGGGAGAGAAGGCAACAGAAAGAAGCAGGAGCCAGGGAGGGCTCTGCCTCTGATGCTGGTTGCAGGCGGGACTGCATCTGTCTATGAGAACTGTGAGAGAAAGAGTGTGTGAGTATTATATGATGATGGACTGATATAAATAAAGAACCTTGAAAAAAAGATCCCAAGTGGCCTAGCCCTAGTGCAGCACAGATCCTGCAAGAACGTACCCCAGGGCACATCCTGTGTTACAAATACAAATATTAACAAATATTATTCAAAGTCAGTCAGAACTGCTGTCCCATCCATTTGAAAGAACCTGGACAGCTTCAGTTTTGCTTTTTATTCAAACATGTGAGGAATCACAAAGTACCCTGATGGATGCAATGACTATTAATGCACTGAAACATCCTTACATGACTTGGACTCCGGTGATGGTGGAGAAATGTTGGATACAGCAAGGTCACTCTTTGATTTTTTAGGCTTCTTTGCATTTACCTGCCAGGGTTTATCATAACTTCTGAAATCTCTCCTTGTTCCTTTGTTTTCTGTTGGGAAAGAAAAAACAAAACAATCTCAGGCAATTATACAGTATTTGTACAGACACTTTAAAAGGTTCTTTTACAAAATGCACATCCATATTGAAGAAATTTATGCAAGTTTAACTGTGGCCAAGAAGCCTTCAGAGTTGATAAAGATGGCACAGCAGGCAGAGAAGGAAAAGAGTAATGGTAGTTTTAAGATACACAGTTCCTTGATCCTGACTGTTCTCTAATGGGACAGTGAAGGGGACAATAAGAACAACCAGAAGGATGCTCCAAATTTCAATGACCACCCATGGCAGCCACTGATCATTTGAGTGTAAGAATGCACCAGCAGCAATATCTTCTTCTGAAAAGGAGTCACTAAAGCAGCTTTACATCAGCAGAACTACAAGTTATGGAAATTGCGATTTTATGTTACATAAACAATCTCAGCACTAACAAGTCCCTCTGATTTTTACAGAGCTCGATCAAATTGCTTATAGGGCACTGGGAAGGCCAAACACTTGATAAGTTGGACATCTGTTGGGTTCACAAGGTATATATTCCTCTAAAGCAGTAAACTACTAGACCTATTCAGAGATCTATTCTTCCACTGTATCACTACGGGAAATGTAGGCTCAGCCTTATTACCAGGACATTTAAATTCCTTAAGCAAGCAAGGGCAGCATCCAAGTGTGGGTGGGATGAAAGCATAAAAGAGTGGAGGTGCTATATTGCTAGTCAAAGGTTTCTCAGTGGGGCCAATCCCATGCCCTGTGTGTGCCACACGCATGTGCATGCAAACCGCATGTACGTCCATTGCAAGTGTATTGTGCCGCACAGAGGGGGTTTGGAATTGTGGACAATGACTTTGCTTCTAAGTGGAAATAATGCATTAGGTGGGAACTTGGCCCTATATGTCATATTGTTTTGTGTCATTTATATTGTATGGATTTCCTGAATGATACAAAAAGCAAACAACAAACCTTGCTAATTAAAAACCTTGATCACTTTATAACTCTCTATTTTTATCAGATTGTTCATTCATTATTGTTTATTCATCATAATCAAAAAGAATACTAGGTACCAAATCCTTTCCAGAATGTTTACATGTAGTGTACTAATAGAAATATTTATCAAAATTACCTGATTTTTCACTTTCAGCCCAGAGAGCAGCAGATCCAGATAGCGTTCTCTTAAGATGACCACGGTGCCCCTGTTTGGACTGGAGATGATCAATGAGAAATGGGATTGGCTGGTCAGGTGTCTCCGTTATCAGCTTGGTCATCAGTTCCTTAAGAAGATAAAGCATAGTGTAGCACTGTACTGACAAAAAAAAGTGTATTAGCCCTTGTGAGCTAGTAGATCACAATTGTGAGGAGAGGCAAAGGCAACCCAAAACAAAGGATAACTTAAGAATGTATTTACATATATATCTCATAGAAGCAAGAGAGCAATAACTATATTAGGAAGTAGAAATTGTTTCCACACTGATGGAAAGGCAAGGACACAGATATGGGTTTTAAAGGCCACAAACTCATTAGTAACAGCAAACAGTCTGGAGAAACCTCCTCCTTCTCCTCTACAGCTCCAGGTCCAGTGCATTAGGAACCAATTCAAAGGTAACCTAGGGTTCTAGCCCCCAAGGACATTCAGTCCTGGAGGATACTTGTTGGGACCCTCTAATAGGGCCCAGCGGAAGAGGAGATCAACCCAAAACCAACAAGGACTACCTGTGTCCTGCAAGTAGTGTTTCTTCCACCTCCACCCTTTGGAGGACCAAAACCTTTGCTCTGGGTCACCACTAGAGTTGCAACAAAGGAAAAACCAAACAACAAACACCAAACGGCTTAAATGCACCTTTGGTTACTCAAGAAGCACACTTCAGGCAGGGTGAAAACATTGTGGGAAAGGTAAAAAAAACCAAAAAAAAAACCCCCAAAGATACCAGACCAATCAGAGCTATTGGGAAAAATTCCTTACTGGCGCCAAACACAAGGCAGCTAGCAGCAGCCATGGTGCTATTCTAAGAAGGTAGGAGGGGGTGCTCACTCAGATAGCTTCAGTCTTGCCATGCCCCTCTGAAGAGGGTTTGGGCCTTTAAAATGGTATGAAGAAGTCCTCATCTCACCAGGGATTCTTCATGCTGAAACCATGCTGGGCCAATGGCTCGATTTTAAATCCATCAGCCCTCCTATTACTGGCCTCATTAATAGAGGCAGTGGGCCCACTGAATGTTAGCATTACTCATCTGAACCAGGTCCACGGGGTGGGAGTAAACAGGAAAGGAATTATGGGCAAATGGCAATATGGTAAATGGAGTGCTTCAATATTATGCAGTTATGCACTAAATCCGTAAAATGGTTAACTGTTTAATTCACTGTTTAACTGTGTTGGTTAACTGTTTAATCTTTTGCCTAATACCCTACTCTGGTTTGGCTCCACCAGCCTCTTCTGTCTCCCCCTCCCCCCGCATTTTGCGCTCTGTCTTTCATGCCTTCTCCACCAGCCTGGTCCAGCTGCTCCCACCCTGGTTTGGCTCCCTCAAGCCTCTCCTGCCTGAGCTTACCCTGTAACATTGCCAACCATATGCAAGGTTTGTCTCTTGTGTGGATTCTCTGATGTATATTAAGTGCCCCAACTTCTGAAGCTTTCCTCATACTCCTGGCATGTACAGGGTTTCTCGCCTGCGTGGATTCTTATTTTTAAAATAGCAAATTTTAAAAGTGAAAGAAGTCACATATGCATATATCGCCTTACCTAAAATAGACTTGAACCTGTGACATGCCAATTTATTTTTCTTCTACCTGGCCCATGGAAGCAACTGCTGTTTCCCCTTTTTTATTTGCTCACAGAGCTTTGCATTTTGCTCACTATTGCATGCCACCAACATTGTGTAGTCTTCAGATCTGTATTCACTGTGGGGTTTTTTATTTATTGTTTATGCCATAATAATGTGCAAAGGTTTAATGGTGGAAAAGTCCACCAACTGCCACTGCTCATTACCCTAGGTCCTGCCCTCCCTTGTGACTATTAGGAGCAGGGACAAACTAGTCTTCCCCCTAAGGAGGGAAGGGGGATTTCTACAAAGCAAAGTACTTCTAACATTGTCCGCAGTCAAACAGTTGCAGATACTAACATTTCCATTGTTCTCTCCTCCAATAACATATACTAGCGCTATTGCTTACCTCCTGGCCCACTTAAGTTACACCACTACTAGCTTTTATTTATCAAAATAAAGTACATACACACTTATTATTTATACAGCACCAGCGATGTGCCAGACACTGAGCAGTAGACCGGTCCCTGTCTGGAGAGATTTATAACCTAGAATGGACAGGGAAAGGTACACATAGGAAGAGACAGCTGGGAATACCTTCATGAAACTGAGAAGTTGCAGGTGTGCATGCTTAGCTTAAAGCCAGAGGGGGATCCTGTAGGATGAGATTGCACAAAGAGAAGCAAAAATGAGCAACTTATGGGCGTGAGGAGCTAGGGAATGCCTGACAAAAGAGAGACGTTTTCTGGAGAGATTTAAAGGTTGGAAGGGAGGGAGCTGAACGAATGCATTCAAGGAGGGACAACCTAGAAGTAACAGTTGTCCAATAGACCCTATTTTGCCCCCTAGCTTCCAGTCTCCTCTCACAGGTACAACTCTGGTATCTGCACTGGAGGCAAGTATTTTCTGTGATCTGCCTTCAGAAACTTAGTCAACTCCAATGCCACAAGTGCACATTCTTACCACAGTCCCCTACCACAGCTGCACTCTACTGGTCTCTTCCTTCTTTCTCTCACAGTGACTTACACTCTGCAACTCTCTGGCCTCAGCGCCAGCTACTTGTCTCTGCTGCTCTTTCCCAGCTGTCCCAATTGACTTCCCCTCCTCCAGTTTGCGCATTCGGAGCCCCTTTCTTCAGCTGACATTACTCCCTGCTGTGCCCAGTCAATTATCTGTGCCACTGCTTCAACCCAGGACACAAAAGTAAAGAAACATATCTAAAAATCATTAATAATTTGTGAGGAAAGTTAATTTTGTCAGTCATTTCAAATTTCTAAAGTTAAAGTCCCCCAGGTACACATACTTGGTATGTCTTCTTAATTCCTAAAGCATAACCCACATGAGTAAAATATCAAGAGCCTTCATTTCACAGGTGCCGAGTGTTCACAATGCTGATTACATAAAGATGGTGTAATCACATCTGCAAGTGATTTTTACTATAAAAAATATTGGTCAGATGGAGAGAGAATACTCTTCCTAGGAATTTTGTGCATAGGCCACTGCAGGAAACAGAATGCAGTCAAAATATGCTACAGTGGCACAGATAAAGGGGTGGGTAATCTTCCCACTGAGGTCTGATTCCCACCCTGCAGGGTCCCACAGGCCATGTCCTGTGGGGTACACGGAATGGAGGAGTATGACCCTCCAACTTAGAGGGCATGGCTGCATACATAAGGGGTCATGTCACCTATACAAGGGATCAAATTGCCAGCCTAGAAGCACTCCCCAGCTGTCTAGCAGCTGGTGGGCCAACAGACAGCCATGAAGGACAGCTGCTAGACTACAAAAAGTCTGTGGAATGTAGGTTCTCCATTCCCGATATATCATCAGACAGCATACACAGCCCTTCAAGCTGCCAGAAGAACAACTCTTTACCAACAATCTGTTTCTCCCCTCTCCATCTCAACCTAAAATCTACTGCCCTTTCAAAATTCTGAACAGCATTACCAGGAGGTGCTTTTTCTTCAACTTCTTCTCATGGAACTAAATACAAGGTGTGTTGGATGCATACCTCTACAGGGAGAGCAGTTCCACCTTGCGTGGAACAGTCATGTCTTGAGTTGCCCAGTCACACTGTCACAGGAGACTAGTGGAACTACTTAAATGTCCCACCTCTTGGAAGCGTGAGAGCAGGGTGGCACAAGACAGAACCAGGCCACCACCTGCCACCCTCACTACTGGTGAGTGAGAGTTTCAGAGAGTGTGTGTGCATGCGTAGACATAATACTTTGTCTTTTTCTTTCTTTTTTTCTAAAATAAGGGTTTTTCTTCATAGCTTGGCCTTGAAGTTAAGCAATGGGCTATTTTAAATGTGCACAAACGTTTTATAAAAATTATGTTAATTTATACATATTTATACAAATTGGAGCATCCAGGGACACTGCATGGGGCATTCCACCTTGAGATCTTCAAAAATTGCATCACTTTAGCTATATGAGAAAGCAAAACAGAAAGATAGAGAAGGAGATATGGATCTACAGTCATAAGGACAGAGAAGAAAGAAAGAAGCAGGAAGGAGCCAGCTGGTTAGGGAATATGTGATCAGATGGCAATGGTAAGGGAAGATTCACATTTTTCTGTCTCCAGTACCAAATTTTTCACTCCATTCAGGAAGAGCAACAGTAAGCATGATTGTGGGATCGCTTTCTAGGCTAACTAACAACTGATTTCTCTCTCTGAGTTTTCCATATTGCCTCAAGTCAAATACAACCAGTCCATACCAGTCTGTTCCTTGAAGATACACTTGTAAGCTTTTCAAGTCTGTTAATTTAAATATTTATATAATCTGGGTTTGTTTCACTCACAAAAACATAAATGGTTTTTACAGGCTCATCTGCAGATTTTGTTTTCATTTTTTAGAATGAGAAAAAACACTCCAACATTAGTATTTCATTTTGAGAAAGAAACCTAAAGCATACTATTGAATTAGTAATAAGAACAGAAGTTACAGAGTAAGGACACTGGGGCAAATCCTCATCTAGCTAATATCAGCAGTAAAAATTCCATTGACTTTACTGGGACTAAGATTTTTTTATCCATTATTTCAAACAGTAACTCCATGCTCCAGAGTGGCTCCATAGTTAAGGCAACTACATCACTGAGTTAAAATCACGGACATTCTATTCATTATAAAAGCAGAAAGATTTATCCTATCACTGTGACATTTGGTAGGGAGGATCACTTAGGTAAGGGTTAGAATTTGTCCAAATATCAGAACAACTGGATGAAAAATAAGAAAGTTAGGCATTTGGGTGGAGAATATTTTCTCCCCATGCAACTTTTTAAAATTTTTGGTAGATGGTGACTCAGGCTGCTTGCACACGAGGGGGGGGGGGGCAGGGGGGACTGCTGCTAGCCAAAATCACGGCAGGGGGGGTCACGTGAAGTCCCACTCATGCATGCAGGGTTTTTGATGCAATTAACTCATTTCTGCTGTGATTTCAGTGATGGGAGACAGAGCTGAAAATCCAGCCCCATCTCCCATCATGGAAGTCACAGTGAAAATGGGCTAATCACATCAAAAACTCTGTGCACACGAGTGGAACTTGACGTGATCCCCCTGCCATAATTTTGACTTGCGGCAATTCCCCCCGCGCCTCCCCCCCTCCGTCTCATGTGCAAGTGGCCTTAGTCAGCCCCCTGCATGGCAGCAAATCACTTTGCAAAGCACCTGTTGCACTTCCTCAGGCAGCTTATGTGGAGAAGCAAGAGTCATCTCTCCAAGCCTCCTGGCCAGGGATCCTAGCCTACTACATATTTCTGCCCACTTAGTGATTATAAGTCTATATATCCCTCCTACCTCCTCAACTAATTTTGAGGGAATTATATGGGACAAATTGGAAACTTTTGTAGACTCATATCGGACCCAGTACCCCCAAGCCAGGTTTTTGCTCGCTGGAGATTTTAATGCCCGAATGGGGGCAAGGGACATGGATCTGTTTCAGGAGGTAGGGTTTTGGGTGGATGAAGGTAACTCCCCATTGGGGTCAAGGCTGTCAAAGGATAGGGGTATAAATATTAATGGCATCCACTTGGTACAAGTTTTTGTACCAAGTTGATCTATACGCCCTTAATGGGCGTTGGTGGAGTGATCACCCCGGGGAATTGACATATATATCTCCGAGGGGTTGCAGTACGCTGGACTATGTCGTTATTTCAGCTGACCTAATTTCAGCAGTCAGCTCTTTTCAGGTGGGATTTCAACCAATTAGTGATCATTTGCCTTTGGATGGTTTCTATTGATGGCTGTAAACCTCTAGTCCTTCAATCTCCCCCCAGTGCAGACATGGATATTATGTCGGTTGGGTGAGGAAGAAATGGGATGAAGAAATGGAAGTTGGTATTGCTGCATTACTTGAGTCTCCTATGGGACTGCAGCATGCAAAGAATGTATTGGAAGCCAAGAGTCATGGGGAATTAGTAATTACGTATCAAAATTTAGTAGACTGGCTAACTCCTTCCTTAGTTACCACTAAGCAGGTTGGACGGGGAGTAAGGAAAGAAGGGAGGAAATGCTCTGGATGGTATGATAGTGAGTGTCGGGCTGGTAGGAGCCTTCTGAGATGCCTATATTGAGGTTTAAGGAATAAGCGTGGAACAAATAATGTAAAGGAGTTTCTGGATAAGAGAAGAGAGTATAAACAGTTGCTAGTTCAAAAGAGAGAGATATTTTTTTAAATCCTGGGAAACCCTGGAAGCAGCAGCAAGGGATACAAACTCCCAGAAATTTTGGAAATTGGTGAGGGAGATTGGTAGGGAGAAGAAAGAAGTGATAAAGTTAGCAGTCGCCCCAGAAGTTTGGAAATCCCACTTTGAAAACTTATATTCTGCTACCAAACTCTGTGAAAGGGAGGTAATAGTGGTTTCTTATTACCCTGAGTGGGCTCCGGTATCTACAGAGGAGGTAATAGAGTTGATCGCTTCGTTAAAAAGGGGTAAAGCCCCTGGTCCGGATTTTTTACCCCCAGAATTGTTCAAAGGAAACATGGAATGGTGGGCACCGATTTTAGCAGCCGTTTTTACTCTGGGATCGTGCCTGAGGATTGGGGACAGGCGACTGATATTCCTATATATAAGAAGGGGAGTGGTTCTGATCCAAAAAATTACAGGCCAATTAAGTCTGCTGAGCATAGCGAGCAAGCTATATGCTAAATATTTGCAGCAGAAATTGGGAGACTGGCTGAAGGCCAAAATGATATTGAAGGACGAGCAAATCAGGTTTAGGGAAGGGCGAACAACTGGGGACCACTGTTTCATCTTGAACCATTTAATCCAGAGATATAACTCTAGTGGTACATTATATACAGCATTTTTAGATTTAAGGGCAGCATTTGATTTGGTCCCCAGAGATCACTTATGGCAAAAACCGAGTGTGCTAAATGTTGATGGGCGATTATTTTTTTTAATTTGTCAATAATATGGGGATACTACAATGAGGGTTAAGGTAAATGATCAGGGGACATTAACTGACAAAATAAGAACAGATAGGGGTGTCAGACAGGGATGTATATTGGCCCCCTCTCTCTTTATTATTTACCTAAATGACATTGTGGACGAATTATCCGTTCCCTCTTTTCATGCCCCGCAAATTGGCAAATTCAGGATTTCAGTGTTGTTATATGCAGATGACGCAATCCTGCTATCCACCTCGCAGGTGAGTCTTAGGCATCTGCTGGAAGCTGTGGGCACTTATTGCCAAACAAATTTACTGGAAATCAATACAGGCAAGACCAAGGTCGTGTTTTTTTCTAGGAAGAATTGTATCCTTAAATGGTTTATAAAATCAAAGGAGATCAAACAGGTTCGGGTTATTAGATATCTGGGACTTATATATATCAGGCAAATAGCGGTTGGACAGTGCAAGCACAGACAATACTTGCAAAGGTTAAGCTGGTGGCTAAAGCACTGGTGGCCTTTTTTAAAGCCAGAGTGGGACATTTAATAGTCCCGGCGGTTAAAATCTTTACTTTAAAATGTATCCCACAACTCTTATTTGGTGCTCATTTTGGGGCAATGGATAAATTGGAAAATCTGGAGAGATTGCAAGCTGGCTTTGTAAGAGCCTTACTCTCAGCTCCGGCAAGGTGTAAGTAGCAGGGCTCTTGGTCTGGAGTGTGGGCTGCTTTCGATACACGAGAGAGTGTGGCCAGGGGCCTTTAATTACTGGCTGCGCCTGCTCTTTAATATTGCGGCCCCGCTGTTCCATGGGGTGATGGCTGATAAATCTCCCAATGGATGGGTCAACAGAATAAAGAATAAAGTGAATGCTCTCGGTTTCTCCCCTGAGACATTAATCCCTTTGGGATTCAAAGGGGCAAAAAAGCTGCTGCTGGGAAGGCTGGCCGATATGTCCAGGCCTCACTAATAGTCGGGAGAGTAAGGCACCGGGGGATTATGTGTCATTTTCTAATATTTCCCAATGGCCCAGGGGATATTTAGACAATCTTAAGATCTCGAATAGGAGGTGGTTATTTATGTTGGCAAGGCTAAATTCCTTTCCCTCAGAATTGGTTGAAGGGTGATATAGAGGAGTCCCTATGGTAGAGCGAATATGCCAGTGCTATCTAAAACAAATTGACACCATGGATCATATTCTGCTGTTCTGTCCATTTTTTAAGGAGGCACGATTAAAATATATCTCCCCACTTATTACCATTTGTCCAGGTAGACAAGCAAAATTTTATGTGGCCTTTTTGTTGGGTGATCACTCCACAGAGACTACAATCAGGGTTTCAGAATTCTTGTGGCATGTATTCTGCATAAGGCTGAAACGCAAGACTCCTTCGAGGGTCACATAGTTATTTACTTTATGAGACTGGACCTGTAATAAGGGTGAGACCGAACCTTGCTGCTGTTTTTTGTTTTGTTTTTTAAATAATAGTACATATTGTTGTTTTTTGTTTTTAAATGGGAGGTGGGGAAAGTGCATTTTTGACCTCGCATATTTTCTGTTTTGTATTAAAAAATTTAATTGTTTTGTCCATTTATATCTGTTTTTGCAATGGCCTTATGGCTAGGCAATAAAGAAATAATAATAATTTTAAAAAATTCTGCCCAAACTTAACCATGCCTTTGGCCCTACAAATGGAAGAGGGGGCAGGGGGAAAGAAATTCCCAGTTGGGACAGCAAAGAACAAGTTAAAGGGGGAGAGTGGGGAGGCTGCCAGCTTAGCAGCAGTACCCAGGGCAGTGGCGGGGAGAGGGAGGGGGGGGCGACTCTCCAGAAAGCTCACAAGAGATGGGGCACAGGCAGCTCACCAGTTCTTTTCATCCATCCGGTTTCCTGGGAAGAAGCAAGCTGGGCTGGGAGCTCCGCAGCTTAGTAGGGAATGAGGCAGTAGGGGGAGCAGTAGTGCTCTCAGCAACTACAGCCACCTTTCCAACTGCCATCTCCCACCCACCTATTCACCCCCAATATGACCCGGTGGGAAGATCCAGCCCTGGCCCTGCCTTCCTGAGGGCTCTCCTACTCGGCTCCCAGAAATTGCCTCCTCCATTGTCAGCCTGGTAGCAGCCACTGCAACAGCAGAGCCACCTGGGGTGGGGGAGAGAGGACAGCTTTGATTTATAGGCAATGGGGAAGAAACAGTGTTGGGGAAAAGCACTCCTCAGTGCTGTTCAGCAAGAGAGGTGTCTGGCTAGCTCCAGCTGCACAGGAAGAGCCAGAATTGAGGTCTACATCTCCCTCACACCGAGATGGTCACACAAATAATTAAAATCAATTTAAAAACAGAAGGGGAGTACATCCTCCTGATTTTTAAATCGACATACTCTTCTTCCTCCTGACTACAGTTGGTTTAAAACGTTGTTCATGTGGATGGTATTCGAGTTACGGCTTAATTAAATTGATTTAAGTGTTTGTCAGAATGTGACCTTAGTTCTGGGAGTAATATTAAGAAATCTAACAGTGCTTGAAAATTCACATGTGGCTAAAATGGATTTTGTGTTTTTAGTTTTTGCAAATCTGTTGTAGAGTTTTGAAGTTCTGATGTTTTGGAGTGCTCATTTTGGTAAATGGGAAGAATGAGAAAAGCAGCTTCCATGCTGTTTCACTAACATTCTATTGGACGTGAGGAGATCACCTTTTGTGAGTGCTTCTGTTGTACAGACCTGAGCAGCATTTATTGCAGGCAGTTCTATGGCATTTTATTGCAGACATTTATTGTTCTCTATTCTTGTATGGAACTTGGCTTCAATTATGGAAACGCTCCAGCAGGTGTACTAGCAAGGCACAAGGAATGTTGATTGGAAACAACAGACACAACAGGAATACCAATATGGGACTTTGGGAATGCTGGTAGCCCTTAATGGGCAGTAAACCAATACAACGGCAGATTCTTATTGGAAACAAAGAGAGTGGGGGAGAATCTGAAATGTCAAAGAATGGTGAAGGACTAAAAAAGGCAAGGAAGGGAAGGAAAGTGAGGAAACAATGTAGAGGAAATGGAAAGATGGGGAGACGAACTGGGTGGAATGACATGTAAGAAGTCATTTGGAACATCTAGAATTATGGGGGGGGGGGGTCTGTGTTGAATGATGGATATGAAACCACCAGGAGCAGATGGAGCAACAAGGAGCTGGGTGGAATGACAGGTACAAGGACAATGGGAGGAGCTGGAGTGATGGAAGGCTAGGTGGACGGGTGCGAGGACGTTGGGAGCAGCTGAAATGACAGGGGAATGGTGGAATGACAGGTGTGAGGACACTGGGAGCAGCTAAAATGATGGGTATTAGACACTGGGAGTAGCTGGAATGACATGGGCTTGGGTGGAATGATGAGTAGGATGATACCAGGAGCCACTGGAGTGATGAGGGGAGGGGTGGAACAAATAGGAGGCCACCAGAAGTGACTAGAATTGGAGGGGGGAATTATGGGTAGGAGGTCTCCAAGAATGACTGAAATGACAGGGAGCTGGGTGGAATGACAGGTGGAAGGACCTAGTCCCCCTCATCATCTTTACATTTCCTCTCCATGGTTTGTTTGTTTTCCCAACCTGGTGAGACTGTACAGAGTTATGTGCATTGAGGAATTTTACATAAGTTAGACAGAATTCCTTGAGGCATGTGTGGCAAGGGCTAGGCCACAAAATGGCACCTGCCATGAGGAACCCAAAATGGCCACAACAAGAAGTGGCTAAGTTTGGGACATGGGCAGCACTATAAAAGGAAGCCAGTCCCAGGAAGAGGGGCAGTCTGCTCCTGACCAGCAAGGACGACACATCTCCTGAGAGGCTGCCCAAGAGGGCCTGAAGGAAGGAGGCCTGAGAGCCTGTGAGAGAGTTCGGGAAGCCAAACCAGTGGACTGTTACCTGGCTTGGCCTGGGATTGCATTGAACAGCCAGAGGCTTAGTCCCTGACCTGGGACTTTTTTAGTGTGAATAAACTGCTTTTGAACTGAACCCCATGCGACTCCCTCATTGGGACCTGAACCTGCAAATACTTACCCACCAGTAAGTGGAACCCTGCTACAGCATGTAGCTGACAAAGATCAGGGCTGCAAGGGAAATGCTCCGATGAGGAGGAGTCTGCAAAGTAATCTCCCCTCTTTCCCCCACCTTCTCATGAAACTGAGGCTGCTTCCTGATGAAAAATCTCCACTGGTGAAAGTGACAGAGCTGGGGCTGAAATGGAAACTCACTGGCTGGGTGTCTGGTTGCCAAGTAAACTCCCCAGCAGGTGAAACTGACAAGGCTCCTGCTCCCAGTTTCAAACCAAACACTCTGGTGAAAGTGACACAGTTCAGGGCTGCAAGGGAAATTCTCCAAAAGGAGTCTTTGAAACAATCTTTCTCTCAACCACTTTCCCTGGTGAAACTCTCAAAGCTGGGGGTGAAAGGGAAGCTCACTGGGAGAAAGGATGGAGTCAGGAGAGAATGTATGTGATTACGTGCATTGAGAAATTGTGACACCACCACCCCCCCTCCCGAGGTGGCTCCATTTTGGCCCTGGTCAGAACTAGGCCCCTCTAAACCCTGGAATGCTTAAATATTGCTTGGCATAACTGACAGCTGACAGTTTAGCAGAGAACTAGCAATAGAACAGGATCTTATGATATTTGGATGCAAGCATCTGTGGGACAAAACTGCTCAACACTACAACTTAGGTCAGATATAGTAGAGTAGCTGCAAGAATAAGGAACTGCTCATCTTGAAACCAGGCAAAAAGTTAACCATAAATGACAAAATATGTTCAGATAACAGGGCAGATGGAGGGGTGCGAGACCAGCCCAGGCTGCTTACAGGGGTAAAATGGAAAACAGATTTGCTGATTACATTGAAGAAATCATGGGGAAAGGGGATTTTTGAAGACTAAGCTTATTTGTAATCAATAGCATTAATAGGTACATGTCATATAAAGTGGGATGGGTCAGAGTGCTAACAGTTATACATCATAAGGAGGAGGGTTGGGGTTGTTTTTTTAACTAACAATGAGATATAAGTACTGGCTAGAATAAGGAAGTTTGGGGGACATCACATACATCATCTCATCTCTCCAGCCTTCCCATCGCAGAGAGAAGCAAGCAGAAAGACACTGAGTCTCCAGCAGTCCAGAAGGGTGTGGCCGTCCTACCTGGTAACTGCTGTCTTTCTTTTTGTAGGTGGTTAAAAACTTTTGAGTGCATTGCTATTCAGGTAGAGTGTAAGTCTATGTAGAGGCAGGGTTAATAAAAGAGCTATTGAATAGAATCGCGATTTCATGTATTTGTGCAGCTATATGGGAGGAAAAAGAGTCTATGAGGTTTTAAGGAAAAACTTAAACAATCCCAACCCCAAAAGAAATGTCGGGGTTACAGAACTGCATGTGAGTTGCATATAATTCTTTCAGGTGTATAGCTGAGACAGCTTGGAACTTGGAGGGAAACACTCTGGTAAGGAAGGATCTGCAAAACAATATCCCCTTCCAGTCCCTTCTCCCCCTGCTGGTGAAATTGTTGAGGCTGTTAGTTTCACCAGCAGGATTTTTTTTTACACCTAGGACCGAAGTCTGGGTTGAAAGGAAAACTTGCTGATTGACTGCTTGGCCACCAATCAAACTCACATTGATACTGTGGCAGCAATGAGAATTTAGTGCATTCCCCTTTCAAAAAACAAGAAAATGCTCAGAACAAAAAACCTCTTCCTCTGCAGGTTGAGAGCAACACTGAAGCTAGGGAAAACAGAAGGACAGGGGGCAGCTTCCTCTCCTCTGCTTTCGCCATGTGCTTTCATTTGGGTTGGGGAGAACGGGAAGAATACAGACAGCAGAGGCTACTGGTAGTTTCCATCCAGATTATCATGATTAAGGTTGAAACGAGAATCAATTTTTTTCTCACAAAAAACTCATGAGAATTGAGAACCGTTACCAAAATCTTAGGACCATCTCAATAATGGTTAGAGATCTCAGCAAAGATTTTTTTTCTCGACATACCATTTACCGTTAAACATTTCTGTTTACTGCATTACCATATTACCATTTACCGCAGTCTTCCTGGTAATGCACATGCACAAAATGCATTTTTGAATTTTGGAAAAAGGGCAGCCATTTTCCGCATGCAGATTAGAGGGAGGAACACAGTACAGGGTAAAGGTAAATGGTAATGGTGAATAGTATATCAAGAGAAATTCTCAACCAAGAAAATGTTGAGAACCGGCATTTTCTCAATTCTCACAAAAAACTAGTTGACAACTATGATTCTCGGCAAGAACTGTGAGAAAATTGAGATCAAGTTTCAGCCCTAATAATGATCAGGATCAGACTCGGTTAAATACTGGGATTAGAAACACTAGGAAAGTAGGGCTAATCTTGTTGCTTCCTGCCTTAGTGATGTACCTAGTCTATAAGAGTGATTCTGTGCTATGGTTGGGTAATATCTGAGCAGTACTCCTGCACTACTATGTGAATGGGCAATAAAATAGCAAATGATATTCACCATTGGTAAGTAAAGGTGATGCACATAGGGTAAATAATCCTCATTTTAGATACATGATGCTAGGTTCTGATCCCTCCCTCCATCTGCACTGGGTAGTCTGTTTTTAGATTCTCATTTTTCTTGGTGAGAATTCCGCTGATTTATATTTTACTTATAATAAAATTTGTATGCCTCCCCCTCCTGCTAAAAGCATCTCAGGGTGGCTAACAACATATTAAAGCGATTTAAAACAGAAATAATAAGACTTAAAACACTATTAAAACACAATATAAAAACAACATACCCCTCACCCTAACCCAACCCACCCACCCCCTCTCCCTCAGGAAAAGCACGGCGGAACAGCCAGGTCTTACATTGTCTATGGAAAGAGGGGAGGTGGGTAATCAGACGGACCTCCAATGGGAGGGAGTTCCACAACCGCGGTGCAGCCACAGAGAACGCCCTCCGCAAGGTCGACACCCAAGAAACCCGGGGGACCTCGAGGAGGGCGCCCCCGGCCAACCGCAGGGGCTGATCCAGGACCCATAGGGTGAGGTGGTCCCGCAGGGACGGGGCCCAGGCCGTTCAGGGCTTTAAAGGTCAACACCAACACCTTGAATTGGGCCCGGAAGTCTATAGGCAGCCAGTGCAGAGCACGAGGTACTGGTGTAATATGCTTGCGTTGGCCCATCCCAGATAGGAGACAAGCCTCTGCATTCTGCACCAGCTGCAGCCTCCAAACCAGCACCACGGGTAGCCCCACGCAGAGTGCATTACAGTAGTTCAATCTTGAGGTAATAAAAGCATGGACGATCATGGCTAGGTCGGAGTCCGAGACATACGGACAAAGTCTATGCACCAGATGTAATTGGCGAAATGCCCCTTTCGCCACAGCTGCCACCTGGGCATCCAGGCAGAGCTGTGGGTCCAGCAGCACCCCCAGACTCCAAACGTGAGATACCAGGGCAGGACGGACCCCATCAATGATGGGAGCCACCACTCCCCCGGCCTTCCCCACGACCATCACCTCCCTCTTGTCAGGATTTAACTTCAGACAGCTCGCCCTCATCCAATTCCCCACAGCTGCCAAGCACCGAGACTGCCGGGCCAGAGTCAGATAAAAATGAGAGATAAAGCTGGGTGTCATCAGCATACTGACAACACCGTACGCCAAATTCCCTAACAACCTCCCCCAAAGGCTGCGTGTACACATTGAACAAGAGAGGGGACAAGATAGAACCCTGCGGGACTCCACACGTGAGGCCCCAGGGAGCAGATGAAAAATCACCCAGAACCACACACTGGACTCTCCCAGCCAGGAAGGAGCGGAACCACTCAAGAACGGTCCCGCCAATCCCTGCCCGGTCCCGTCGCCGAGTCACCAACAACTCACGGTCAATGGTATCAAATGCAGCCGAGAGATCCAATAGGATCAACAGGGTCGAATGACCGCGGTCTAACTCATGGGAGAGGTTGTCGACCAAGGCCACAAGTGCAGTCTCCGTGCCATATCCAGGGCGAAAATCTGACTGCGAGGGTTCGAGAAAGTTAATCCGGTCGAGATGTTCCTGCAACTGTCGAGCCACCACCGGCTCAATAACTTTCCCTAAAAAGGGAAGGTTAGAGACCGGCCAACAGCTGACCAGGATGTCAACGTCCAGTGGTGGTTTCTTGAGCAGGGGCCGCACCAGCGCCTCCTTAAGGCAGTCCGGCACTCTGCCCTCCCCCAGGGAGACGTTAACAATCCCCGCCAGAAACGGCCCTAATGTCTCCCAGCTGGCCTTGACCAGCCAGGACGGGCATGGGTCTAATTCACAGTAAGTGGCTAGAACAGATCCCAGGGCATCCCCCGCATCTGAGAGCGACACATTCCGAAATTTGTCCCACAAAACAGGACAGGTCTACTGCCTCTGGTTCACCCACTACTAAAAGCGTTGTGTCAAAACTGTGGTGGATCTAAGCGATTTTATCTGCAAAAAAGTCCACAAACAAATCACAGTGGGCATTCGATGACTCTAAATCCAGGTGGAGGGAGGCCGGACTGACCAGCCCCCTCACCACCCGGAAAAGCTCCACCAGGCATGACTTAGACGTAATGAGGGCAGCAAAGAAAACTTTCTTTGCTGCCCGCACCATCACGCCACAGGTACGTAACCAGACTCGCAATCAGTCAACTTCAGCACGCGACTGACGCCACTGTCGCTCTAACCGCCACCCTTCTCGCTTCATCCGTCGCAGCTCCTCCATATACCATGGGGACCTGCGTTGTCGGCGATTCAGGAGCGGACGCCTGGGAGTCACCCGGTCAATGGCCTCCACCAACACGGAATTCCACATGGTCACAAGGTCATCAAGTGAGCAGCCATCGAGATCAGAGGATACATTTCTTAGAGCAGTCTGGAACCTTCTAGGTTCCATAAGCCATCGGGGGCGAACCATCCTAATTGGTTCTGCACCCTCCCGAGGGCTTACATGCACCAGGATACCTGCCCGGAGGAGATAAAGATCCATCCATGACAAGGGTTCTGCTGACATCCCCCCCACTAATGGATCCCCCGCCTCAAGGCCTGTGCAAAACACCATGTCTAGGGTATGTCCCCCAATGTGTGTGGGCCCCACCATCCTCTGAGACAGGCCCATGGTTGACATGGCGGCCATAAACTCATGTTCTGCTCCTCCAAGACTGGCTTCGGCATGGATATTGAAGTCCCCCAGGACTATCGCCCAGAGACCACAAGACTACCCCGACACCAGCTCAGTCAGTGCGGATAGGGAAGCTGCCATACAGGTGGGTGCCCAGTATATCAGCAGTATAGCTAATCTGTTTCCAGCCAAATCCAACACCAAATGCAGGCCCTCTATCCCCATGATGGTTTGCAGAGGAAATCTCCTCACAGACAATGTATCCTTAAAAACAATGGCTACACTGCCCCCCAGCCAAGGCTGATGCTGCACGGAGTACCCGGCCGGGACAAGGTCAGCCAATATAGGCCACGACTCATTGTCCAGCTAGGTCTCCGTGATACATGCAAGATCTCATCTCGTTCACAAGAATGAAATTAAAATTGTGATTCTTGTGAAGAAACACAAAAAAATGAGAATAGAATTTCAGTTCTACTCCATCCCTTGTCCACAGTACAAACTCTGGGCCCTGGGAGTGCACTGTGGGTGGTGGTCAGGTTTCGTGCTCCCTGCCCAGTAGCTGGTAGGTAAGAAGCAGCAGTCCCACAGATATCTACCAGTGTTCTATGACTGGCATCAAGGGATCTGTGGGATGCTTAGACCATTTCATTGTGCCAGGATCTTTGGCATTCTTAAAAGTTCTGGGAGTGGTATGGCCCCCTCCTATGCTTCCCGAAGAAGTGGTTTAACAGGTGAGGTAAATCATCTAATGAAAGCTGGATAGGCATTAATTCTTCATGTGGTGCGCCAAGTATATAAAGTGAAAAAACAAAAGCAGTGATTGTTCTGTAGTTACCTTTATCAATTACAAAGAAAGACAGAGTGTCTCTTAATTACCCTGATAATAGGATAGGTACATTTAGACATAGCTAATTAGAGCTTTCTTGTAACTGGGCCTATGATTAATAGACTATGAAGATTGCTTCATTTGTACTAAATGCATGGGCAATCACAGATAGACTGGACTGAATCACTAATAGAGAGTATGAAACAATGGTGGATTATTTTCTTTATAAAGAATATGTACCAGAATTCACTAATGTTTATGTCATCATGCTTTTTTAGAGATTGCATAGTGCTTGTAGGATAAAAGGATTCAGCCAACAGCGTGGCTTCCTCCTCCCTCCCCTCCGCCCCCTGGTTGGGAGACCAGCCTGGGCACAGTGAGCAGGAATAGGGTCAAGATGTCTGCTAGATCTCGACCCTGTTCCTTAATTCTCACAAGATTTTTGCAATAATAAAATCATCTTGTTTCTTACATTGATAGCTGTTATTGATACCTATGAGGAGCAGAATTAAACAGAATTTGGGTCTGGGAAGCATTACCAAAATTCACAATACTTTTCCATAGCCTGTATATTTTAGGATAGAAGAGCTTTCTACAGCAATAATCCTTGTTGAACACCAGGAGGAATTATGCATCACTGTTTTTTATAAGTAATATCATGTATCTGCTGAACATGAAATATCTGGATTCCAGTTTTAAAGGGTTCTACCCAGGGCATAAAGAATTTGCAAGACTCTATCCTGATATTAAACTGTTCTTGCCCCACAACACCCCTGAACCAGTTGCCAGCCTCTTTTCTGTGCGCTAATGGCTCCCAGGTGCCTGCAAATTTTGTGCCCTGGTTCTACCAAGACCAGTAACTAGAGAATGGAATTATATCTGAAGATGCCATGGGCTTCACTCCCCAGATTTAAGCATTTTATAACACAGTATTGGGAGACAATGGAATGTTCTTTATAATAATTTCTGCAATTGCTGCCTTACAAGTTGTCATTTCAGTGAATTAAAACACACAATTTAAAATACTGATTCACTGGAAGGATAACAAAGCCAATTGCAATATCACCTTCCAGAGTGAACATATTTTAAAAATACTGATTAAATAAAAGGCCTCCAAAGAGGAGGAAACAAAAAGAAAGACTGCATCCTATCTTATACTTAATGAACCTACCCTTCCTAAAACCCTGTTTCTCTTTTCAGCTAAACCTAGGATCTTACATTACCCTCCAGATAGGCATACATTCAAACATTCCTCTGCTTTCTATCCCTTCCACAGGGTTTCATGGAAAGTAGGGTTAGCATGAACAGAAAACAAAAAAGGTTTCCTGGGCTTTTAAGGTCTTGTAACTTCTATATGGCAAGGCATGGGGATAACAATATTTAGGGCATTTTCACAGAAGACACTCTCCAGCCACTACCCACCCACTATACATGTTACAGGGCACTCATAGGGCAACACTGAAGCCCTGTAACATGTATAGTGGGGTGGTTGGGTAGTGGGTGGAGAGTGTCTTCTGTAAAAATGCCCTCTCTCTAGGATAAATCCAAAAATATACAATAAATAAGCCATTAAGCTTTACTAATGTGATGGAGCATGGTAGGAAAGGTGGTCACCATAAAAAAATGTTTAAAAAAATGAAACAGACAAAAAAAAAATTTTAAAAATCAAACAGACAAACTCCCTTCTCTTTTACTTACCGGGCTGGAGACCATTACAATCCGGAGACTGGCCATGAGCTTGAAGTCTATGCTTGTCAGTGCTTCCTGGAGCCAGGTAAAAGAAGGCGAAGGGCAGCCACCGGCATAGATATTTATCTGACCGGGACTCCTCCCTGCAGGTGCATCTTCACCTGGCCCTATTAGCTAGGGATTTCCTCAGGACTGGGAGTGGGGCAGGGATGTTGCCCAACCCCACCCCCATGGTGATGACCTGGTGCAGGGATTAGGTGGGCCCAAATCCACCCACCCACGCCCGCTTAAGTGGGGTGGCATTCTTTTTTTAATATCCTCATGTACTTTGTAAAGTGTCAGGTACACTGCTGGCGCTATATAAATGTTTGTTAATAATAATAACAGAAACTTGTCCTCACCAAGAAATGAAGAGTCCAACTTTTGTGAGTCTCTTACACACTAGGAGGCAATTACTTTTCAACACCGATACTAAAATTGGTGTGACACACAACTGCTTTAAAAGCCTATGCTGTGGCTATGCAGGCGGCAAAGAAGAGTTTCTTTGCTTCCATCTGTCTCCTCTGCCAAAACTCTCATCCAGCCCTAGTCATCTCACACCTTGACTATTGTAACCTCCTCCTCGCTGCCCTTCCCCGCTCTCAACTTTCCTCCCTCATCTCTGTTCAAAACTCTGCTGCCAGGGTCATCCACCTAGTCCGTCGCTTTGACCATGTGCAGCCTCTCTTCTCCTCCCTGCACTGGCTCCCCCTTCCTGAGCGTATTCTGCACAAGCTCCTAATCTTCACCTACAAAGCCCTTCACAACCTTGCTCCCCCTGCCCGGATCTCCCTCTGAACCCGTTCGAGCACTCCGCTCCTCTTCCATCCCCACCCTCACCCTCCCACGCCTCCCCTGCTCCCCCAACTGCCTTTGTCCCTTCTCCCTCGCTGCCCCACACGCCTAGAACTCCATCCCTGCCCTTGTCCGCCTTGCCCCCACCCTCCACACCTTCAAGTCCCTCCTCAAAACCCACCTCTTCCACTCCGTCCTTCCTAACTCCTGCTAATCATCCCCACCCAGGATTATCCCCCACCTGTTATCTGCAAACTCCCAATTTACTGTAACCAAGCCAAGAAAATGTACCTGAGTTCTCACATCCCCATGAACGTTGCATCCCTTGTCTCTCCCTCTGTTCCCCCTTCCCTGTCTCCCCTCCCCCTGTCTTTAGATTGTAAGCTCTCAGGCATGGACCGTATCTATTTTATTCTCTGTAAAGCACCAGGTACATCGCTGGCGCTATGTAAAAGCTTATAATAATCATCATCATCATAGTGTCCGCAAAGTCACGTCCAGCTGAGTTTTCCGAGTGGTGAAGGGGCCAGTCAGTCCGGTCTCTCTCCACCTGGAACTGGAATCTTCCAGTGCTCGATGTGACTTATTTATCGACTATTTTGAGGATAACATTGCTCACACCCATCACGAGTTTGACGCTGCATTTGATCCAGTGGATGTACCTGAGGTTATGGATGCCCCGTCTAGTCGTTTTATTGGATCAGTTTCAGCAGCTATTGCCCACTGTTGCAGTGGAGATGCTGGGGGCTGTGAGGGCCACAATTTGTGCACTTGCCTGTCCTAGCTGGTTAAAGCCAGCTGGGAGATGCTGGGGTCACTGCTGGCGGGGGTCATCAATGCCTCCCTTGGGGAGGGCAGGGTCTTGGAGTGCCTTAATGAGGCTGTGGTACGACCCTTGCTCAAGAAGCCATATCTTGACTTTGATTCCCTTGCCAGTTATCAGCCAGTCTCAAACCTTTCTTTTTTAGGAGAGGTTATTGAGCAGGTGGTGGCCCAGCAACTCCTGGGACATCTGGACCGCATCGGTTTTCTTGATCCCTCGCAGTCTGGCTTTTGTCCAGGGCATGGCACTGAGACTGCACTTCATTCATTTCAGTTCATTTCATTTATTAGATTTTTACCCCGCCCCTCCTAAACAGCTCGGCGCGGCTTACAATAAAAACAATACATATAAAATATATCTAAAACCAATTAAAACATATCAAATACAATCCGAGTATTAAAACAGGGCCCAGGACACAATAAAACAATAAATAGGGTAGGGGAGATAAAACCTAACACACCCACCCCCCTCCCCAAAGGCCTAGGCGAAAAGCCAGGTTTTACAACTTCGCCGGAATGTCAGAAGGCTTGGGGCCAGGTGAGCTTCCTCCGGGAGGGAGTTCCAGAGGCGCAGTGCGGACACCGAGAATGCCCTATCCATTGTGGCCCCCCGCTTAACGCGTGGGACCTCCAGGAAGGCACCCCCGGCAGACAGAAGGAGCCGCTCTGGGGCGTGGAGGGCAAGGCGGTCCCTGAGGTACGAGGGGCCCAGACATTGAAGGGCCTTATAGATCAACACCAAAACCTTGAACCTGGCTCGGCACGCTATCGGCAACCAGTGCAGAGTCCGGAGCACAGGTGTTATGTGCTCCCGATGACCCGTCCCCGAAAGGAGACGGGCCGCCGCATTCTGCATTAGCTGCAGCCTCCGCACCAGGAACAAGGGAAGTCCCACATAGAGCGCGATGCAGTAGTCCAGCCTCGAGGTGACGAAAGCATGAATGAGGGAGGCCAGGTCCGGGCCAGAGACGAATGGACGCAGCTTCCGCACCAGGTGCAACTGGTGGAAGACAGCCTTCGCGACTGCCTCCACCTGCCGCTCCAGGCGGAGATCCGCGTCCAATCTCACCCCGACTCCAGAACTGCTGAGCTATAGGAGGGCGACCCCCCCCCAATCAGGGGGGCCGCTACCTCCCTCGCTCTCCCCACCAACATCACCTCCATCTTATCGGGGTTGAGCTTCAGTCTGCTCTGCCACATCCATTCCGCCACGGCCTCCAAATACCGGGATAGCAACGAGACGGCAGGGTCTGGGTCAGTTGAAAAAGAGAGGTACAGCTGAGTATCATCAGCATATTGGTGACATCGCACCCCGAACCCTCTCACGACCTCCCCCAAGGACTGCGTATATACATTAAATAATAATGGAGACAGAATGGAACCCTGCGGAACGCCGCATGATAAGGCGCGGGGGCAAGATGTCTCCTCCACCAGCATCACCTGCTGGCTTCTCCCCGAGAGGAATGAACGGAACCATTCAAGAACAGTCCCATCCCGACCCCCCCAGGTCACGCAGCCACCTCAACAGCAGCCCATGGTCCATGGTATCAAAAGCGGCCGAGAGATCTAGCAGGATGAGAAATGTTGAACAACCTGCATCCATCTCCTGGCAGAGATCGTCGACCAAGGCCACCAACGCCGTCTCAGTGCCATAGCCGGGGCGGAACCCAGATTTAAAAGGGTCCAGGAAACCGATGCTATCTAGATGCATCTGGAGCTGTATCGCCACCGCCCACTCAATAACCTTTCCTAAAAAGGGAAGGTTAGAGACAGGTCGGTAACTGGCGAGTGCATCCACGTCCAGGGATGGTTTCTTCAGCATGGGGCGCGCCACAGCCTCCTTGACATTTTATACTGTGTTTTATATTTTTTTTATTAGTGATGTTTTTACCATTGGGCAGAAGGAGCAGGTTATAAATGCGGATTGATAAATAAATAAATAAATAAATTCTTGGATACGAACGTGTCAATATCCTTTTGAGGGTGCAAGTTAAACGTAACTGTTTTATTCACTACCCAGTCCTTGTACCATGGAAGTACTGAACAACTTTGTCTCCAACATCATCCTTGCAATAATGCTTATAAAATACAAACTTAACCTGTCACAGATCTAACTTATGATGCGTGTGCACACATATAGTGCCATACAGGAAGCCCCCAGCCTCCTGACCATGCTGCAACCTGTCACAGGAAGAAGCAGAACTGCAGCACAGGAAGCTAGCACCAGTGTGTTCCCACTCCTCTCCTCTCTCCACTGGCTCCCCCTTCCTGAGCATATTCTGCACAAGCTCCTCATCTTCACCTACAAAGTGCTTCACAATCTCGCTCCCCCCTACCTCTCGGCCCTAATCTCACTCCGAACCCCTGTTCGAGCACTCCGCTCCTCCTCCATCCCCTTCCTCACCCTCCCATGCCTCCCCGGCTCCCCCAACCGCCTTCGTCCCTTCTCCCTTGCTGCCCCGCACGCCTGGAACTCCCTCCCCACCCACATCCGCCTTGCCCCCTCCCTTCGTACCTTCAAGTCCCTCCTCAAAGCCCACCTCTCCCGCTCCGCCCTTCCTAACTCCTGCTAATCATCCCCACCCAGGATTATCCCCCACCTGTTAACTGCAAACTCTCAACATACTGTAACCAAGCCAGGAACATGTACCTGAGTTCTCGCATCCTCATGATTGTTGCGTCCCTTGTCTCTCCCTCTGTTCCCCCTTCCCTGTCTCCCCTCCCCCTGTCTTTTAGATTGTAAGCTCTTGGGCAGGGACCGTGTCTATCTTATTCTCTGTAAAACGCCAGGTACATCGCTGGTGCTATATAAATGATGCTAATAAAATAAATAAATAAATAATAATAATAAACACTGTGTGCACATGTGCATAGTTAGTTAGGTCTCCACATCCACAGTCCTTGGATTGGTTCCTTAATTTGCAGCAGTGTGACTTTTGGTTAAACATTAGAAAAGAAATCCTAACTGTATAAACTGTTTTGCATTGGAAAAAGCTGCCAAGGAAGGTTTGGAACTACTACTGTATTCATAGATGGGCAGTGTGATATAGAGGAATAGTGTGTATGGAAGGTCCTGTGGGTCTTGAACCCCCAGCCTCCAGGGGTTCTGCCTCTGGCACCACTCCCGAGGCCTGACTTCAGTCCTATTTGTCCTCACAGTGGTTCCCTCTGCGCTTCTTCCAGCTCTAGCCTGAACCACGCCCTTTCCAGGTGTTTCCTATGTACTCGAGCCCTGCCTCAGCTTCCTGATTGGCTACCAACTAGCATAAAAAGCATGCTCATACTAGCAGGAAGCTGGGCACAGCAATTCCAACTCCAACTCCTTCCCTGCTCTCTCACACTTCATGCCTTAGTCCCCATATATCTAATCTTGTCTCTCTGTTCCCGTCCTCCCGCCTCCCTTATGTCCTAGTCTCTGTGTTCTAGTCCTTGATTCCTTGTTACCAGCTCTCTTGCACCCTCTCTGCCTTTACTATCCTGGATCCCTTGTGCTTAGTCACTTGTCTGGCTTCCCCTCTGCCTATTCCCTTTAATCTTGGCTCCTTTATTCCCTGATTCCTGTATAATCGGTGGGCTTCCCCTTTTCCCATAGAACCTTGATGATGAGCCATATTCTATCCTGGAGATGATAGATCTATTGGGGGGTTACTCCCCTTGACCTTGGAGAATGGCTTTCCTCCCTTCCTTTGTTCCTAGTCCCTTTGCTGGACCCCAGACCCCTCCATTCTCCCTTCCCCCTTTTCCCCTATCTGCCCCCTTGTGGCTCTCTAATTCCCAGTCCGCCTACATCCCGGACACCCCACACCATCCCCATCCCCTTGACAGTGTGAGAGTCCTATACGCTTCAATAGGATTTGTATCTATGCTAACTGCTAGTGTAATGTACTATCACTGGCAGGCAGGGATAAAGTATGGGGAGTTTGGGGTACAGTTGTTAGGGGTGTGTGTGAATTTATTTATTTATTTAAAAAACTTAGTATCCCACACATCCTGCCACAGGCAGCACTGGGCAGCTTACAATAAAACAAAATCAAACATCATAATCTAAAAACCACACATAAAAGGGAGGGCAGAAAAATATCCCACATCACCCCCCACCCTAACCCACTCCCCCACAAAGGCCAGGTGGAACAGCCATGTTTTACAACTACGTCGAAAAGAGGGGAGATCCGGGGCCAAACGAGCCTCCAATGGCAGGGAGTTCCACAGCTGTGGACCAGCCACCGAGAAGGCCCTCGCCATCTAGGCCCCCTGAAGAACTCGAGGGACCTCGAGGAGAGCACCCCCCGATGAATACAGGGGCCGATTCAGAATCCAAGGGGTGAGGTGATCCCGCAGATAGGACAGGCCAAGGCCATTAAAGGCTTTATAGGCAAGCACCAACACCTTGAATCAGGCCTGGAAGACTATAGGCAACCAGTGCATTGAACGCAGAACCGGTGTAATATGTCCCACCAGGAGACATGCTGCCATGTTCTGCACCAGCTGCAGTCTCCGAACCATCATCATAGGTAGACCCACGTAGAGCGCGTTACAGTAGTCCAACCTAAAGGTGATGAAAGCATGGATTATAGTGGCCAGGTCAGAGTCCGAAACATACGGCTGAAGTCGATGCAACAGATGTAATTGGCGAAAGGCACTCCTCGCCACAGCCTCCACCTGGGCATCCAAGCGGAGCTGTGAATCAAGGAGCACCCCCAGATTCCGCACCTGGGGAAGCAGCAGAGGACAGACCCCATCAATGATGAGGGCCGTCACCCCCGCCGCCTTACCCACCAGCATCACCTCTGTCTTGTCAGGATTCAGCTTCAGTCGATTTGCCCTCATCCAATCCCCCACAGCTGCAATGCACCCAGTAAGGATCGAGACTGCCAGGCCAGGGTCTGATGAAAATGAGAGGTAAAGCTAGGTGTCATCAGCATATTGATGACACCACACACCAAACCTCCTGACCACTTCACCAAGTAGTTGCATACACACGTTGAAACAGGAGAATGGACAGGACAGAACAGAACCCTGTGGGACTCCACACGACAGGTCTCAGTATGATGAAAAGTAATCCCCAAGCACCACTTGCTGAGTTCTTCCAGCCAGGAAGGAGCGGAACCAGTCAAGAATGATGCCGCCCACCCCAGCCCGGTCCCGCAGGCATGTCACCAAAATCTCATGATCAATGGTATCAAAAGCAGCCAATAGATCTAATAGAATCAACAGGGCTGAATGGCCCTGATCTAATTCCCAGCGCAGGTCGTCTACCAATGCCACAAGCGCAGTCTCGATGCCATAGCCTGGGTGAAATCCTGACTGCGAGGGATCAAGAAAACCAAAACAATCCAGATGCTCCTGCAACTGCCGGGCCACCACCCATTCAATAGCCTTCCCTAAAAAGGGAAGGTTAGAGACTGGTCAATAGCTGGCAAGGGAGTCAACGTCAAGCAATGGTTTCTTGGGTAGGGGCCGCACCACTGCCTCTTTAAGGCAGCCCAGCACTCTGCCCTCCCGAAGGAAGGCATTGACCACCCCAGCCAGCAGTGGCCCACGGTCTCCCGGCAGGCCTTAACCAGCCAGGCCGGCCATGGGTCTAATTCACAATAGGTAGCCCTAACAGCCCCAAAAACATCCTCCGCATCAGCAGGGGTCAAGATCAGAGGGTATTATTCCTAAAGTCCCAGAACCGATCCGGTTCCATCAATCTCTGGGGGGCGAACCATTCAAATTGGTTCCACAACCTTCCGAGGGCAGAGGTGTGCTGGGAGAGAGGCCTGCAGGAGCTAATGATCTGTCCATGACAATGGAACCAATCAATCAATCAATCAATTTCAATTTTATTGTTTAGCAAATAGCCATAACAAATTAAAAACAGTACAGTATACAATAATTATAAAAATGAGCTTTCCATTCCACTGCGCAGAACTGTATATTTTAAAACTATAACACACCTCTCAGTGTTACTAGTGCCAAATAGTTGGGTAAGAGAGATTTGATACCATTTGTGCTTCCATTACCCTGCCCAGGGTGAAGAGATGGTCCAACGTTCCTGGGCCCTGCATAACTTGTATTTGCTCATTACCAATTCTTAAGTAGGGCACATATGAGCGATCGATCACTTAATATATGGGACGGCTAAAGAGGCCCTTGTTGGCAACACCCCTTAGATTAGAATAGTCCGCCCACACATATTCCAATAGGCAGATACATAGATTCATACCTTCAAATCTCTCCTTAAAACTCACCTCTTTCGCTCTGCTCTGACTCTTTATCCTGCTGAGCCACTATTTCCTATACCTAAAGTCTGTTTAACCATATCCTTGCAACATGGAACTGACTGCTGTCATTCTCATAAAAACCAAGACAAGTACATGCACATGAGACCTCGCATCTTCATGAATGTTAGACCCCTTGTCTCTCCCCCAGCTCCTGTCTTTCAGATTGTAAGCCCTAGAGGCAGGGACCGTGTCTATTTTATTACTTTGTAAAGTGCCAGGTACACTGCTGGCGCTATATAAATGTTTGTTAATAATAATAATAATAATAATAATACAATACCCCGCAGACTTTCGTCATACTCTTTCTTCCGCTGTTTTGGGGGGTTCAAGCTGTTGCTTCCTATGTAGTTCCATATTAAAAATCCCTAAGGCAGCCCGCCACACTATTATGTATTAATAAGGCAATATTGGCCATGATCAGAGACACAACCAGGATGAGGTTTGGATAGTTAATTCAGCCACTGGTCTCAGGTTGACACTATCCAACTAGGCCCATGAGAATAAAGTTGTCAAAATCACTTTCTAAGCAGAAAATGTATTTCCAAGGTCACAATAACAAACCCCTGACAGGAACTATCTTTGAGAACACAGAAAGAGGCCTGAGAGAGAAAACCAAGAGAGTTTGTAAGAAAGGGAGGTACCGTCCCCTACAAATAAACAGTAACTCCCTAAAACTCCCCCAAAACTCCAAACTAGCTTGGTGGCTGTGTTCCAAGTGATAGCATAATGAATAGTCAGCTTATTCTCTGCACCTGGCAGAGGGGCCCCTGCAACATGTATCCCTAATAAATAAAGCTATAAAAGGGAAAGCCCAGTCCCTTACCATTTGTCATTGACACTAACAGCCACTAGCATTTGAAAGTGAGCCGGGTGGGTCTTTGATCCTAAACGATGCTCTCAAAGATCCAGAGAGACTCCTACCCAGCTGGCTGCTGGGCCCCCTCCCCTTCTCCTCTGAACCAGCCTGCGTCTCGGACCGTGGCCTCTGACACGTAACATATCCTAGGGTGGGTTACTGGGGTTTGTAACTGGTAACACTGCCATGTCCAGATGTTAAGTGTCTATCCAATAAAATTGAGTTGTACCCACACACTTTGGCTTGTTAACTGGCAACCTTCGATCCCGTTTGGGATAAACTGAGGCAGCAACCTCATTTATTCCTTTCAGCACAATTGCCTTGTCCTGATTGGCCAATATAAAGGTGATCTGTGACTGAACATCCCAGTGCTCTTTACCCTCAAACCAAGGGCTAAAAAACTTACTACGGATCTCTGATGACCTAGAACAAAACAAAAGATAATGCAGCAAATCCTCTATGGATAATTGTCCACAGTGGCAGAGTTTTAACTCAGATGAGATGCCCATGTATCTGCCATCTGTGACCTTAGTAGGCATCATACTGAATCTTGCCAATGTCATGGCTCTTCTAACTTTGAAATTCATGATGTCGGTAAGATAGGTCTCATATGCAGGACCGTGTTTAAATAACGGGTACCAAGGAGCAATCCTTTGTTCCTGCATTGCTGCCCTATCATTCTGCAGGCTTATGTCCCCAATCCTCATTTTAATTTGTAATTTAGCCCGAGTTGGAGTACAACTCTGCAGAATGGAAGGCGAAAAGCGTAGGCCAGATTGGAGACTATTGATCTGTACCACCTAAAAGATACCATGGGATTCTCCTGTTCCCATAAACACAGACTGGGGAGGCGATTACATGCCATTGTGGATATCCTCAGCCAATACCCCAAATGGGCCAACCTTCTTTTGTCCATAAGGGGAACTATCCCACACTCTACCCTCAGAAGAACAGTTGGGGTTCCACGGGGCACGCCTAGCACGGTTTGCAGGATTTTATTCTGCAGGGATTCCAAGGCATTCTGACTTCCTATTCCCCAAATTTCTGCTCCAAACAGAAGCTGGGGGGTCAGTTTACCCTCTAACAACTTACGCACTGGTCTCGTTTTCTTCCCACCTCTTAAACACCAAAATTTCAATAGACCCACAATAGACTGAGCACCTTTCAATTTTGCTGCCTTCAGTTGAGTTAACCAGCTGCCACTATTCCTGAACCAGATTCCCAGATATTTATAAGAGGTCACTTGTTCGATAATATCTGAATCCAGGGTCCAAGAATACTTCTTGGATTTTTTTGAAAAAACCACAAGCTTGGTTTTATCCCAGTTGATGGCCATGTGGTTTTCCTTGCAATACTGGTTTACTTTAACTATTTGGCGCCTCATACCCACCCTCGCAGTCGAGAGTATGATCATGTCATCCACGTACAGCAGTATGGAGACCGGACGGCCACTAATTATTGGAGGGTGGCCTTCCTGTCCTGCAAGCTTAGAAACAATATCATTAATAAATAAATTAAAAAGCAGAGGAGCCAAAACACACCCTTGCTTTACTCCGTTAGCTGCTACTATTAGTTCCGTCATATCCCCTTACACATTCACCCTAACCCTGAGTGAAGTGTCCGTGTATAATAAGCGAATTAAATAAAGTAACTGGGGGTCTATATTATAATCCGTCAGTTTCCGCCACAAAATGGCTCTGTCTATACTGTCAAATGCAGTTTTTAAATCCACAAAAAGGGCATATACCTCACCCTTTCTTAACTGGGCATATTTGACTGTAATATGTTCTAGTACAAAACAATGGTCCAAGACGACTGGCCTGCTCTTCAGCAAGGAGAGCATTCTCCTCCACCCAGACAAGGGAACCACAGAAATGTCCTCCACCAATGGACCCCCCGCCTCAAGGTTGGAGCAAAAAACAAGGTCCAAGGTATGTCCCCCATGGTGTGTCATGCCACTAACAATCTGGGATAGGCCCATGGTTGCCATGGTGGCCATGAACTCATGCTCTGCACCCCTAAGGTCGGTGTGGATGGTGAAGTCCCCCAGGACTATCTTCTTCGGAGATCGCAGCACCACCTTCGACACCAACTTCCCTAGAGCATGCAGGGAGACTGCCGTACAGGTAGACACACAGTATACAAGCAGCACCCCCAAACTGTCCCCTGCGAAATCCAGCACTAGGTGGAGACCCTCAATACCCAATATAGATTGCATCCGATACCTCAGAACAACCCGACTCCCTAAAAATCATGGCTACACCGCCCCCACCCCCACGTCCCTCCACCGCGGCTGATGCTGAACAGAATACCCGGATGGAACAAGGTCAGCCAAGATAGGCCCCGACTCAGTGTCCAGCCAGGTTTCCGTGATACATACGAGGTCGGCAGCATGGTCCAGGATCAGTTCCTGGACAGTTGTCACTTTATTAACTACAGACCTCACATTTACCAGCATCAAAACGCGGTGAATGAGGGAAATGGGGAACTGGTATTGGGTGGGTTTTGTGGGGGGTTGTGGGAAGGTTGGGTTTTTTTATTTTTGTATTTTACTGTTTTTATGGATTGTTTTTATATGTTATATATAGATTGTGAGCTGTCCTGAGCCTTTTTTAGGGAAGGCCGAGATTAAAATTTAAATAAATAAATAATCACACCAGAGGATCACACCCTAAAACTGGCTTAACAATAAAGCAGCCGTAACAATAATCTTAGATCTTCTGTTAAACATAGTACATAAAGGTTTACTCAGCAATGTCTGCTTGTAATCCAATAATTTTTAGCTGACAAAAAGCACAGACCCATTCTAAAAGATTCCAAATGATGAATAATTTACCATTTCCCTTGTTTATTTATCCTTACTATTTAACTTCCAATCACAAAAGGGTTCATTTTGGGAGGGTGATGTGTTTGCCAAAAATCCATAATTTTCTCCTGAAGACTATGAATTTCATTCTTTTTCCTTTTTTTCAGGAAAGCACCGAATTAGGAAACTGATTCACTATGGCCTAGTTTTAGCATATTTAAACACACAGCAAGCCTAAGCACATGAACAACCCAACTGATGTCAAAAGGATTATTTATTTGCCCTACTATGGAGGTGTAGTGATTAGGAATGTACACAGTAACTCTTTCGTTTTCGTCATTACTTTTGTTTTCATTATTAAAATGTCATTTAAAAAAAATATGTCGTTAGTTTTTGATGTAGAGCTACACGTGTACCTTCTATTCCCAAAAGCATGCCACAAGGACAATCAGGATCTTTGTAAACCATCCTGGGTGACGCTGAGGCCAAATGAGACAGCTCGGAGCTGACAGCAGAGGTTCCAAGAGGAGGGGGCGTTGGGTTGGCCTGTTGAAGGCAGGCTGTTTTTGAAGCTGGACTGGTTCTGTGGACCCGTTTGCTTCTGTGATCTTTACCCAACTGGGTGCTGCTTCCTAAATGGCCAACAACTCCTTTGGCCTCAAAAGCAGGGACAAGAAAAGGAACTTCTAGGCACTGCTTTTGTGGGATTGAGAAGCAGTGCTTTCTGCTTCTCTGGCTCTGTGGTAAGAGCTTACCTGAAAAGCTTGCCACCTTGACAACAAGGACAGACTTAGAAGATAGGTCCACCTTCCATGATCAAAATCAAATAGAATGTTGAGCAACTATGTTCGTCACCATAGCTCGAGCGTAAAGTTGTACAGCATCTAAAGTGACATCAGAGGTTGCTGTGAGGGAGAGCTTCTAGAAGCTGTCTTTCAACTCCTTAGCCTCTGCCTCTCTAAGTGAGAGTCCCACAGAAAAACTGATCTCCTGAAGTTTGAGGCTGAGGCCTGAAGAGCTAGGGAAGATGCTTCAAAGTTACTACTGCAGGTAATATCTACCTTCCTATCTAACGTGGCCTTTGGATAGCCCTCCCTGTCAGCTGGCAGGGCAATGGACCTAGCTAGATTAGCTGCTGCTGAATCTATCTTCGGTAAATTAACCACCTGCTCCTGGTACTTGGGGACAGAGTAGAAGTGCCTCATGTACTTGTAGGGTCCCTTAAATCTGGAACACTGCTCCCATTCTTCGTTAATGGTTTCTGGATAAAACTGAGACAGCCTAGCACTCTGCTTAGGAAAAGCCTTTTTTCTCTCTGCTTAGGGGATCCTGGTTCTGGGGTATGGGAGGAAGGGAAAGCTCTAAAATCGAAACCAACAAGTTTCTCATAATGCTTTGCTTCAAACAATCTGACCGCCAGTGATTCCTCTGGCTTCTTGGTCTCAGCACCAGAGATATCCCCATCTTCCTTCACTGGTCTGCAGGGAGAGGGTATGAGAGGAGGGGCCTGGGGAAGATAAAGAGGGGGAACCAGCACTCTTTTTTCTGTGTTTGGGCCCCTTGGTGGGCCTTATGCTTGTTTATTTATTTAATCAAATTTTTATGCCACCCCCTCCTGCTTTCGCATCTTGGGGCGGCTCACAACAGCATAAAAATACAAAATATAAAAACAAAACAAACATCATTAACAACAATATAAAAATATTAAAATAATCCAAGCAAAGCAATAAAAAATCCCATCCAAACTCAACCCCCCACCCGTCTCCCTCACCAAAGGCCCAGCAGAACAGTCAGGTCTTGCACTGTCCACAGAAAGAGGGGAGGTCTAAAGACAGGCAGACCTCCAGCAGGAGGGAATTCCACAGCCATGGTGTGGCCACCGAGAACACCATCCTCGTAGTCAACACCCGGGAGACCCAGGGGACCTCAAGGAGGGCACCCCCGGCTGACCGCAGAGGCTGATCCAAGACCTGGAGAGTGAGGCGATCCTGCAGATAAGTGGGACCCAGGCTGTTTAGAACTTTAAAGGTCAAAACCAGCACCTTGAATTTGGCCCGGTAGACTATTGGCAGGCAGAGCAGAGAACAGAGCAATGGTGTAATGTGCTTGCAGCAACTCATCCCCCTATGTAGATGAGTCGTTGCATTCTGCACCACCTGCAGTCTATGGACCATCACCAAGGGTAGCCCCATATAGAGCGTGTTACAGTAATCCAATCTCGAGGTAATAAAAGATGGATGATAGTGGCCAGGTTCGTGTCTGAGACTTATGATTTAAGTCATTGCACCAGATGTAACTGGTGAAATGCACCCTTCACCACAGCCGCCACCTGGACATCCAGGCAGAGCTGTGGGTCTAGGAGCACATCCAGACTATGGACCTGGGACACCGGAGGGGACGGACCCCATCAATGATGGGAGCCATCACTCCCCCGGCTTTTCCCATGAACATCACCTTCATCTTGTCAGGGTATAACCTCAGGAGACTCGCCCTCATCCAGTCCCCCACAGCTGACAAACACCGGGTAAGCACTGAGACTGCTGGGCCTGCGTCTGATGAAAAGGAGAGGTACAGCTGGGTGTCATCAGAATATTGATGACACCTTAAGCCGAACCCTCTGACGCCCACCCCTTAAGGCTGCATATACACGCTGAACAAGAGAGGGGATAAGATGGAACCTTGCAGGACTCCATACGTGAGGTCCTGGGAAGAAGATTAAAAAAATCACACAGCACCACACATTGAGTTCTCCCGGCCAAGAAGGAGCAGCACCATTCAAGAACAGTACAGCCCACTCCAGCCTGGTCCCTCAACCAAGTCACCAGCAACTCATGATCAACGATATCAAGTGTAGTCAAGGGATCTAATAGGATCAACAGGGTCGAATGACCCTGGTTCAACTCACAAGAGAGGTCATCGACCAACTCCACAAGCGCGGTCTCGTGCCACAGCCCTGACAAAAGCCAGACTGTGAAGGATCTAGGAAACCAATCCAGTCCAAATGCTCCTGAAGCTGCCAAGTCACCACCCGTTCAATAACCTTCCCTAAAAAGGGAAGATTAGAGACTGGCCGATAGCTGGCCAGGATGCCAATGTCCAAGGATGGTTTCTTGAGCAGGGGCCGCACCACCACCTCCTTGAGGCAGTCCAGCAGGTGCCCTCTCCAAGGGAGGCATTGACTATCCCCACCAGCAGCAGCCCCAATGTGTCCCGGCTAGCCTTAACCAGTGAGGACAGGCATGGATCCAAATCACAATAAGTGGCTCGAACAGTCCCAAGAGCATCCCCCACATCCGAGGACGACACAACCTGAAACTCATCCCACAAAACAGGACAAGAAGGGGCTTCTACTGCCTCTGACCCACCTACTGCTAAAAAAGTTGCATCAGAACTATGGTGAATTTAAGCGATCTTATCCACAAAAAGTCCACAAACAAATCACGGTGAGTATTTGATGATTCTAAGTCCAGGTAGAGGGAGGCCGGACTGACCAGCCCCCTCACCACCCGGAACAGCTCAGCCAGGTGGGACTTAGCAGACGCAATGAGGGCAGCAAAGAAAACCTCCTTTGCTGTCTGCATCGCAATGGCATAGGTATGTAACCAGACCCTATGTCGCAATTGGTCAACTTCAACATCACTCTAACCACTGCCCTTCCCGCTTCATCTGCCGCAGCCCCTCCGTATACCATGGGGAGCTACACTGTCAGCAATTCAAGAGCAGACGCCTGGGAGCCACACGGTCAATGGCCTCCACCAACACGGAATTCCACATGGACACGAGGTCATCAAGTGAGCGGCCATCGAGGTCAGAGGAAACATCCCCTACAGCTATCTGGAACCTTTCTGGTTCCATAAGCCTTCGGAGGCGAACCAACCTAACTGGTTCTGCACCCTCCCAGGGGCTGACATGCTCCAGGATACCAGCCCGGAGGAGATAACGATCCATCCACGACAAGGGCACTGTTGACACCTCCCTCACTAACGGATCGCCCGCCTCAAGGCCAGTGCAAAATATCATGTCCAGGGTATGTCCCCCAACATGTGTGGGGTCCACTACTCTCTGAGACAGGCCCATGGTTGTCATGGTGGCCATGAACTCACGCTCTGCCTCTCCAAGACCATAGAATACGTGTCTCCCATTAGTCTTGTACAAAATAATAGTGCAGGAGTGGCAAAGTTCCTGTGTCCAAGAGCCATACCAAAAGTTTCATATTGCCGAGAGCCACAAGACACATTACATTGATCATGGCTTCCCCTGGGATGGGACAGTGCAGACTGACTCAACTCCTCCCTCACAGCAAAGCTGTAGCTTCCAGGCAGACTTGAGGGCCAGGGTAGCAGCAACAGTGGTGCAGGGCACGCACCCCCTGATCCCACAGCCCCCAGAAAGCTCCAGCAGTGGAAATAGTGGCTTGACTTCTGTTGCTCCTGAAGGAGCTGCATGGGCACACCCCTCACCACCACCCTCGGGCCAGGGACTTCGGGAGAGAGCCACAATACAAGTGTCTAAGAGCCACATGTGGTTCCTGAGCTGCCATTTGTCCACCTCTAATATTGGAATGTGCTTGGGAGTGTTTGGAACTAAAATTAATGTATTCTTCATAGTACATGAAATTAATAGCAAAATGTAAGTAATTAGTAATTTACAGCTTTATAAATATTCATAAAATTCAACCTGAACAATACTTTTGAAAATCTACAATACAAACTCCAGTAAAAAGGAATTATTTTGCTATAATACGCAGCTAATGTAAACTCTATCATTTTCAAAAATATCATCCGAACTCAAGAAAAAGTATCTTGAATTTAGGGATTCTATGTAGCCTATTAATTTCTGTTCACCAACTAAAAATAACTTACACGCAACATAAAATGTCACTTTAGATATATGAAATATTGATGTTCTGAATAAGCTAAAATTTCTGTACTCTGTATTCCACGATTCTAAGTAACCTGTCAAAATTTTGCTGACTTGACTGCCAGGCAGCAAAAATTAATACTGAAACCTGTTATGTTAGTGTGCTGATATTTCATTCAGTCTTTCAGAGTTTTTTCTCTCTCCTTGGAAAAATTTAGTTTTCTTTACAGAATATGTAATGTAAACTGCTAATATGCAGATCTGTAGCTGGCAGGGGGATAGAGGGAAGGAAATAGGGCTCAGTCCTTACTACCAAGATTTTGTACACATACACGCCAGCCTCTGCTAACAAGTTGCCTAAAACAAAAGGCTTTGACACAGGAAATCTACATGTCTTGTGCAATTTTAAGATGGCCCCAAAGTTGCACAAGGCATGTTTTATTACATAGCCATTTGACCACTGCATTTGTTAAGCATGCTAACATACCTCCCAAAATTTCCAGCAGCCAGAAGGACAAGCCACACACCCATAGCCAATAAGCTCCACCCCTCATACATTTACACTCACACATACACACATCCCAAGTGCATAAAAAGGGACAGAAGTTCTCCCGCTTATGATTCCAACTAGTTTCTTGTCATTCCAACATCTCCTCATGGTCTTCTCAAGTGCTTTTCCTTGGAGGCATCCATGAAAGAGGGGCCTGAGGCTTGAGTTCTACTGTTCCCTGCTGTTCAGCTGAGCAGCAGGGACAGAAGCCTCCCCCACCTCCACTCCATTCAACCTACCAAATTGCAAGCCTCAGTCAAGCAACTGGAGTACAGCAGTGCAACCCTCCCCACTTCTGCTTAGCTGAGAATGGGAACAGCCTGTTGGATTGCAAGCCCTTTGCTTGGGAGTGCAGGAGGAGCAGCAGCACTCCTGTTCTTCAGCACTCAGCTGAGCAGTGAGGAGACAGGACAGGAGCACTCACTCCGCACTTCGCACTGTAAGTCTGCCTGAATGAATGGAGGGGTGGGAGGGCAGTGTTTTGCTCAGGGCAGCAAAACACGTTGGGCTGGCCCTGCCTGCCATATCCTTCTTCCATGAGTATGTCATATTACTGTATAAATAAGATGCCATGTTTCAGAGCAGTTTTGTTCCCCCACCTGCACAACAACTCTCAGTTGTACATTCTGTATTACTTTCATGCACTAAATGTAGTCAATATATGAAACTGTAACCAAACATTTTCAAAAGTAGTTGTCCAAAGATGGCACTACATCTGTATGTAGGCACACAGTCCCTATGTATTCATTAGAATCAGTCTGCTGCTAAGCATACTTTAGAAAAATCAAATTTATTATTTTAATTACTAAAATATGGATTCAGAAGCCCTAACCTTACATACCATTTGATTGTGGGAGTTTTGTTTTTTAAACTTTATGTACAAAAAATGGAGGATACACAATGTAACGTACTACTACGTTGTGTTACTTCTAGCATATCCAAAAAGATCTTCTCAAGAGAAGTATTGATAAGGGGAAATAGGTTGCCCTCAGAGATCCAAATGCCTGACATTGTATATAACCAAGGATAATTAGTACTAATTATATTATTCATACAAACTGAACTGGATATTTCTAATCCGGTATGTGTCTATACTTTTTGCCTGGGAAAGGCAGATGACTTGTTTGGATGTTTTGTCATATATTTTAGGCATTTAAAATGTGGCTGAAATAGTTATTATTCATTACAATAGAGGACTAAACTGAGCTTGGACTACTATATAATGGTCAGAGTTTGTACTGTAGCCTTTGAGAAATGCTGGAAATTATTTTTAGCAGAACAGGAGAAAATATTACTTCGTCTTTACAGAGTCACACTTCCATAAGCTGTATGTACCATGGGAGATCTATAGCTAAAACTAATGTATATTGACCTAGCTAGTTTAAAGGCATGGTTAGAAAACTAGAAAAGATAATTCCATGTATAACTAATGACCTGGAAAAGTTGATGCTTGCATTTATCCTTTTTCCTGCCACAGGAAATATAACATTGATTGTGCCTTTTATTGTAATACAAGATATGCAACATCTACATCTAAAACCTGTAGATAACCAGAATAATCATCTGGAACATTACATAATACCTTCAAACACTGTCTCTGGAAACTGCCAGAGAACATGTGACCATTGAATGTATTTGCTTCTACACTACCATCATCATTGATGTGTTCCGTGTACTGAAAGTGTTCTATTCCACTTATATGTTATTTTCATCACTAACCTATAGTAGGCTTCAATTCTCAAACCACATACTCCAGTGTGGTCCCTTTGAAGCATTCATTACCAGTCTTTTCTTTCATTTTTTTTGTTTTTGCTTGAGACTGGTAAAGCACTTCTGCCTGCAAATGGAATTTTTTTTTAGAAAAAAGATTAAGTCAAGTTACACTGTCCATACTACAATTACGCTGGGATGCTTAGGGCACATTCACATGAGTCTCCAGCTTGTTTAATTTCCTGCAGGAGATAACTGTTGCACCTTACCATTCTTTCCATGATACGAAAAATGAGGAGAGATTTAGCATTAATGTTAAACATCAGATTTTTACCCCAACAATTACAGGTTATTTACAAATCACTAACACAGGATCCTGCAAGATAATCTTTTCACACAGGTAAGAAAATAGCAGGGAAAATAGTTCATGCCAGATTGTTACATCTCCTGTAAATGTACTCTTAGGTTTAGATATTTAAGTTTAGATATTTAAAAGCAGCCAGTTTAAACCGACACTGTACGTTAATGAAATTACAGGGGGATGGGATGTTCGAAACATTATAACGTATGTGTTTCAAACATCCCATCCCCCAGTAATTTCATGAACATAGTCATATCAATTACTTATTTCCCATTTCAGGTAAAGGAAAATATAGCAGATATTCCTGCATACTAACACTTCGCAAATGTCAACTTCCTAATGGAAAGAAATGAACTTACAGTACAAATAAATATTCTTGGTTCATAATTCTGATTCAATTTTCAATTTGAATTTTCATAATTCAATCAGTGAAATGGATTCAATTCAATCATAATTTTTATTCTCTCTGAACAGCTAAAATCCAGTCCTTTCTTACTAACCCATGCTTTAAGCCATTTCTTGCCTGGTCTGTTACAGCCTCCCTACTCATCTTACTGCTCTCACCTCTGTTCAAAACTCCTGTTCAAAACTGTCAAGGTCATCATCTTGCTCCCTGCTTTGATCATGTTTGCCCCTCCTCCCTTCCCTCTACCTGAATGCTTTCAGTACAAGCTCTTTGTATTTACCTTCAATGCCTTTCATGGTCTTGCCCCCTTCTGTTTTTCTGAGCTTGCTTCCTGCTACATTCTTGCCCGGGAAATCCACTCCTCTTCTTCCACTACCCTTACCTGCCACAGAATCTTCTGCACCTCAAAATGTATTCATTTTCTCTCCCATGCTGCCCCCTAAGCCTGCAACACCCTTCCTAAGTATGTTCATTTTACTCCCTCCCTCCCAAACTTCAAATCCCTCCTTGAAACCTACCTCCTCATCTTCTCAGTCTGCTCACTGATTTACTCAGGGTCCCCTTCTCCCATGTAACTAAGCTTAGTACATGTACCTGTGACTTCTTGACTTTGTGCCCTCTCTTGTCTCTCCTAGACTGTAAGGCCACCGAGGCAGGGACCTGTTTATAATAAATGACTGTACAACATCAGGTACATCACTGGCACTTAACAATAGCAACAACAATAATATTAAATAAAATACACTTAGGAGAGTTGTTTACATCTGCTTTTTTAAAAAAAACCACAAGGTTAGCTACTGGTGGTCAGTCTGCCCTTTCCCATTAGCAAATGAGAAGAGACAGATGAAGTTTACATCAAGAACAATGAGTTTGTTCGTTAACATTCATTTTCACAGTTATGACAGGATTCCAAAGTGCACTGCCTTTAGGAATAAGCTCGTCAATTCAAAATGTTTCCTTCTTAGAGATCACAAAGAGAGTTGTTTTACACAAGAAAGGGGAGACTTCAGAGTGTGCATCGGCTTTCATATATAAAGAAAAAAGTAGATAATTGAGTGTCCATTCTCTTTTGGAATTTTTATTGTTTTGTCACTGACAAATGCCTTCTATTATACCTTCCAAGTAAACTATATTCCCAGAATTCAAACTGTAACCAAAATAGGAGACAGCAAGATTATTCCAAGAAATGTACAGATAACCTCTTCATTAGCTGTCAAAACATGCATGGGCTTGATATAAACATATGCAGGAACCATGGTCGCTGCGTCTTCCTCATTGCCACCAATGGGGAAAACGCACTGAACATGGGTCCGTGAACGTCTCTCTTCAAAATCCAAAGCATCATATCTTCAAAATCCCTGGCTTTCGGAAATTCCAAGACTCCCAGACCAGCCCCTATAGCTACTAGAGAATATATATACTTAAATTATCATTTTATTATTATTATTTCGTAGATTTATACCCCACCCCTCCTGCAAAAGCAGCCTGGGCCAGCTTACAACAATAAAAACACAATAAAAATTTTTTAAAACATCCAATATAACAATATTAAAACAGGGCTAAATATGACAAATAAGGTAATAAATAGTAGATCAGGTAGGGGAGCTAAAAACCCCTCACCCTACCCTCCCACCCTCCCCAAAGGCCTGGGCGAACAGCCAGGTTTTGCAACTTTGCCGGAATGTCAACAGGCTAGGGGCCAGGCGAGCTTCCTCCGGAAGGGAGTTCCAAAGGAGCGGACCGGCCACCAAGAATGCCCTCTCCATTGTGGCCCCCCGTTTAACACGGGGGACCTCCAAGAAGGCACCCCCGGTGGACCGAAGGAGCCGCTCTGGGGCACGGAGGGCGAGGTGGTCCCTGAGGTATGAGGGGCCCAGACCGTGTAGGGCTTTATAGATCAACACCAAAACCTTGAACCTGGCTCGGCACGCTATCGGCAACCAGTGCAGAGCTCGGAGCACAGGTGTAATATGCTCCCGACGGCCCGTCCCCATAAGGAGACGAGCCGCCGCATTCTGCACTAGCTGCAGCCTC
>QEPC01007521.1:1192286-1212088 GCA_003113815.1 Sphenodon punctatus | reverse complement strand
ATTTACAAAATGGCCTCTCTACTCATGCTGGGAGAGGAGAAGGAAAGCGGGAATGCATTCATTGATGCATTGCTGCTGCTTTCCTTTACCCCTCCCAAGCATGAGTAGAGAGGCCATTTTGTCATCATGCAAACACAGAGCAACAAACTCCCCCCCCAAAAATCCCCCCAGTCTCTCTGTCCCCACAACAGCCTCCCTCCAAAATCCCCCATGTCTCTGTCCCCACAACACCCTAACCCTCCCCAAAAATCCCCCCAGTCTCTCTGTCCCCACAACACCCGCTCCTCCCCCAAAAAAATCCCCCCCCCATTCCCCAGTCTAGTCTTTCCTCCTCAGCCCCTGCCCGGCAGGGGCCGAGAGAGAGAGAGACTAGCGCCCCCTCCCCACGTTTACTCACCAGGGCAGCAGGCAGGCACGGGGCACCAGCAGTTCGCTTCAGCGTTCAGTGGAAGCACTCAGGTGAGATGTGCTGCAGCGCGCATGTTCAACTGAGTCAGTTCAAGTATGCGTCCTGCAGCACATCTCGCCAAGCGCCTCCACTGAACGCCCAAGGTAAGACTTTACATTGAGCCCATAGGGCTCAATGCAAAGCTGCCGCTCATGGGAAATTTTGTTTCCCAGCAGCACGCTTGGACTGAACGCTCAGCCGCCCGGCGCACGTTCAGTCCAAGTTTTTTGTCCCTTATGGGACTCATTCTCAGTTGCTCCAGAAGACAGAGCACTCACTGACTAAGTGCTCTGTCTGACGGCCGGCTGAAATTGACATCGGCGCCGCTCTGCTTCTGACTGCTTGGCAAGCCGAGCAGTCAGACGCAGCGCGGCGCTCCAATGGGGGTACGTGGGGGTTGGGTGCTGTGACCTCCCGTGACCACCCTGGTGCCCATTTGAATCCCTCCCCACTCATTCGAGGTGGGTGAGGAGTGAATGGTTGCTCCACCCATTCCCCACAGACCCACCCCATAACCGTGTCCATTTTAAAACAGCCTTATGTCAAAGTAAAGATAACTTACAGTCTTCTACATTATAGAAGTAGAAGCCAGGCCGGACACAGATTTAACTAAATTTTTGAATGTGTTTGCCCAAATTTTATACTAGACTAGCTATCAACTACATCAGAATCAATAGTTGATGTAACGGAAATGAAATTCTAAACCCCAAGGGGACAATCCAGCGGCCTGCTTACGCCAACCCCGACTCATGGCACACAGCCAGAACGCACGCACTCAGACGCGCCTGCAATGCTCCAGCCATGTTATGGCCACGTAGAGCCCTGGAAACCACTTTACCATTCAACATGTGCATAACTGCATTTCTCCCATAACTTTCTGTTAAAATTGCGCTTAGGCCAGACACATTCATCATTTTATTATTTAAATAATTTGGTTTTATTATTAGTTTATTATTAGTTATAATAATTGCAATGCCATGTTTATGTATATGTAATTTTATATTATATAATTTTTCTCACACGAATATATATAAAAATTACATTCCTGGGCTTGCAGTGGTTATTCCTTAGACCTTTAAAATTAATTACTGGTCAACAGGACATTATCAAGGTGAAAAACAACAGTTTAATTAGAAATCTGACAAATACAATTAGCATACGGCCACCATTTTGAAATGCAAACTTGAGGGTGTTCCCATGCTTGGGTTTTGTCTGATTTTGGACTGCTAATCAGTTATCATTTCTGGGGAGAAAACACTTTCCAACGCTCCTTTGGCAATTTTGTCCAAGTCAAACTGTATTGTTCCTGGACTATATTGGTTTTCAAGTGCTGAGAAGAATGCCTTCTATAGTACTATTGGCATGAATAAGAACTATTTGCCTAAGAAAGAAGTTTATAGGACTGGGCACTTGGAACTGTAAGAGTGAGTGATAAATAGGGATAAATAGGAGTATTATTTTATAGCCAAATTTAGACTGCACCTATTCTATTTAGGGCTAGAAAAAAGATCTCACAAAAGTGAGAATCTCGTCAAAGTCCTGGTTCTCAGTTCATCTCAGACAAATCGAAAACCAGGACTGTTTCCCTGAGTTCTCAGCAAGAAAATGGGGGGAAAAAAATAAATGTAAAAATGTTTGCATGTGCAAAATGGCCAGGGGACTGTTTTCACATGTGCTAAACGGCCACTGGTTTTAACCAAAACAGCAGCAATAGCACCACCATTGTGCTGGTTAAAGTCAGTGGTGATTTTGCACATGCACAAAACAGTCTGGTGGTCATTTCTCACATGTGCGATCTGCTGCCCTTAATCAAAATGGTGGCAATGCTATTGCCTCAAGTCTTAGATCTCTGTTCTCAAAATTGTGAGTTTTCTCACAGGAATTTATTTCCCCCTCATTCAGCCCTAATTCTGTTGTTAAAAGAATAATATTCCATTATTCTCTCCCAGACTTCAAATTCCTCCTAAAAACCTACCTCTTCCCTCAAGATTTCCCTAGAGCCTTATCCCATTGATTTCTCACTGGCATTCCTTCTATTCATTTATTTGTATTTATTTTATTTTAAAAACTTATTACCCCGCCCCTCCTACCACAGGCAGCTCCAAGCGGCTTACAACAGTAAAAACAAACAATTAAAACACATAAAAGGAGGAAACAGGAAAGGAAAAACACCACAACACCCCCCCCTCCCCCAATCACCCCTATCCCCCGCCAAATGCCTGGCGGAACAGTCAGGTCTTACAACTTTTCAGAAAAGAAGAGAGGTCCGGGGCCAGCTGGGCACCCACCGGAAGGGAGTTCCATAGGTGCGGCATGGCCACCGAAAAAGCCCTCTACTGCGTGGCCACCCAGAGAAACTCAGGGGACCTCAAGCAGGGCATCCCCAGACAACCGCAGGGGCCAATCCAGGACACGGGGAGTGAGGTGGTCTCGCAGATAGGCAGGGCCCAGACCTGTGTCTCCACTTATTCCTCTTCCCCTTGCCTCCTCAACCCCTGGTCTTTCCTAGACTGTAAGCCCCTCGGGGCAGGGGCCTGCCTCTAAGCGTTAACCCCAGCTGGCATGGACAGCACTGGGGAGGGGGGCTACAGATCGCCGGAAGAGGGCGGAGAGCCGCCCCCCACCCCCGCCACAATGCTGTCAGCACAGGAGACTGAGGCGTCAACACAGGCAGCTGTGCCTCCACATCTGGTTGCCCAGGAAACCAGCCAGGCCGCTGATCACAGCAGAACCCAGCCTTCAACCTCACGCCTTGTGAGGTCATCACTGGAGCCCGTGCGGTGCTCCGCACGACTCCAAGTACAGCAGGGGGCAGGGCCTGGACTTTAAAACACCGGCTCTGTGAGGTACACAGTGCCAGTAATCAAAGTGTTGAGAAGTTGGCCAAGAAAGCTAAGTGTGATTTATTTGTGACCTCCTTGTCTTGGACTGTCTTGCCTTGCCCTAACCTGTGAAGTCCTTTCCTTTGTCGTGTCTAGCCTTGTCCTTGTCCCTGTACTGTTCTATTGTGAGACTGAACGTGGTTGCAACTGCCTTCCTCATATTCCTTTCCTAAGATTGATTGTGAGTGAGAGTGTTGGCTGACAGAAGTGCAAGTCACCTTCCCCGCCCCCAGTATCCCTCCCTTACCCTCTGGAGAGTGAAAGACACCATTATCCTTCCCCGTGCTCCTGGGTCCCTGGCCTTCCGAACCCCCACAATCACCCCACTTGCCTTCCTCTCCCCATTGCCCGTGAAAGGGAGTAGTGTGAGGCCGCACTCTCACAAGGAAGCTCTGTGCCCAATTATGATAGAGGTCTGGTCTCATTGAGACTACAAGGGCTACCATACTATCCTGACAGGCATCCTTCTTTTGGGATTCCTCAACAGAACGCACACCACACCCGCTTTCTCTCTCTCTCTTTCTCTCTCTGTAGCAGGGTTGAAAGGGTCAGGATAGTGAACAACCACCACACTAATACACGATGTGGGCTACAACACACAAGAATAACACTTAGCTTTCAAGGCGGCCAGTTTCTCTGCAATCACCAGCGCTGGGTGCTTCCCGGCGCTGACTTTTACTCGTGGCCCCACCCCCACGCGTGCCCGTGGATATGCAGAACGCCGCACTGGGGGAGGCGCCACTTCCCCTGTGTCTGGTGGCGGGAGCTTCACCCCTCCAGCATCGTCTGGTGTTGCCAAGGCAACTGGGACGCGATCGGCTACAGGCGGTGCCGCCACCATCTCCAGAGGGCTGGGCTCTGCGGGGGTTCAGGGGAGAGACGGAACCCCTGTCGGCTGGCTGCCCGGGCCCTGTGCCGCCCCCTCAGACCTCCCCAGCCCCGGTGTGTGACATTTGGGTGGGATTGCCCTCGATTGGGCTACAAACTTGTTAAGTAGTAATAGCCCCCTACTATCCAACTATACCGACTTTGTACGGGAATTCGCCTTTTTGTTTGACCACCCCCACCATGTAAGAGATGCAGAATCCACTATCATGTCCCTTAAACAAGAAAAGGGGAGCATGCTGGAATACATAACACAATTCCTCGCCCAGGCCTTTGGGAGGGAGGGTGAGTAGGGTGGGGGGGTTTTAGCTCCCCCACCTATTACTGGTTTTTATAATTGTATCTAGCCCTGTTTTAATATTTTATAATATTTATGATGATTTTTAATTGATTTTATTGTTTTTTAATGTATGGAAGCCGCCCCGAGCTGCATGGCAGGAGGGGCAGGGTAAAAATTTACAAAATAAATAAATAAAAAATTCCAGCAATTAGTCTTGGAATTACAGTGGCCTAATGATGTACGAAAGGTTATACTTAGGAGAGGACTCAGCGAGGAGTTAAAAGACCAACTGGTGTATACGGCCCTTCCAGACACCTGGGAAAGCTGGCTTGCTCTCCAAATAGATGTTCGGCTTTCAAAAAGACGACGAGAGAAAAAACAATAACTTAGGAATTTTCCTCCTAGGGCAACCTTTGCATCACCTCCCTCAACCGAGCATGCATGGAGCAATGAACCCGAACCCATGCAACTCAGAGCTTCCCAAGGGCCTCTAACGTCGGAAGAAAGAGACAGACGGTGAAGATCTAGGTCATGTTACTACTGTGAAGAACCTTCTCACTTCGTGCATGAATGTCCTTCATTAACTTCGACACCGGATTGGAAGCAGTAGGTGAGGAGCATGAGGTTATGGAGGCGCCATTCGGTCAAACTTTCTGGGATGAGTTTCAGGAAGTGACGCCAGCCGATACAGTGAATGTCCTGGGATCTTTTAGGGCCACCAGTTGTGAATTAGATCCGTGCCCGTCCTGGTTGGTGAAAGCCTCCATGGACACTTTGGGGGCGGTGCTGGAGAGGGTAGTGAACGTGTCCCTTCGGCAGGGGAGGCTGTTGCCCAGTCTCAAGGAGGCTGTGGTGCGCCCCCTGCTGAAAAGCCATCTCTGGATGTGGACGCGCTCGCCAGCTACCGACCGGTCTCTAATCTTCCCTTTTTAGGGAAGGTTACTGAACGGCCAGTGGCACTGCAGCTCCAGGCGCATTTGGGCAACATCTGTTTCCTTGACCTTTTTCAATCTGGGTTCCACCCCGGCTATGGTACTGAGACGGCATTGGTGGCCATGGTGGACGATCTCTGCTGGGAGATGGACGCAGGATGTTCAACATTTCTGATCCTGTTGGATCTCTCGGCTGCTTTTGACACCGTGGACCATGGGCTGCTGCTGAGACGGTTGCGAGACCTGGGAGGCCTGGACAGGACTGTCCTTGGGTGGTTCCGCTCATTCCTCTCGGGGAGAAGCCAGCGGGTGGTGCTAGGGCTGAAACATCAAGCCCCCAGGTCTTATCCTGCAGCGTTCCGCAAGGTTCGATCCTGTCTCCACTATTGTTTAATGTGTATATGCAGCCCCTCGGGGAGATTGTGAGAGGGTTTGGGGTGCGATGTCACCAATATGCTGATGATACTCAGCTGTACCTCTCGTTTTCAACTGACCCAGGTCCTGCCGTCTCATTGCTTTCCCAATGTTTGGAGGCCGTGGCGGATTGGATGAGGCAGAGCAGAATGAAACTGAATCCCGGTAAGACGGAGGTGATGGTGGTGGGGAGGGTAGGGGAGGTTCTGGCCCCCCTTGAGGGGGGGGGTCTGTCCTATTGCCCAGAAGGTTCGGAGTCTGGGGGTGGTGTTGGACTCGGGTCTCCGTCTGGATCAGCAGGTGGAGGCAGTGCCCAAGACCACCTTCTGTCAGCTGTATCTGGTGCAGAGGCTGTGCCCATACATTTCCAGGTCCGACCTGGTCACCCTTATCCATGCCTTCATCACCTCAAGGCTGGACTACTGCAACGCGCTCTATGTGGGGTTCCCTTGTTTCTGGTTCGGAGGCTGCAGCTGGTGCAGAATGTGGCGGCCTGTCTCCTTATGGGGACTGGGTGATGGGAGCACATAACACCAGTGCTCCGTGCTCTGCACTGGCTGCCTATAGCGTACCGAGCCAGATTCAAGATGTTGGTATTGATCTATAAAGCCCTGCACAGTCTGGGCCCCTCATACCTCGAGGACCGCTTCATCCTCCGTGCCTCAGAGCGATCCCTTCGGTCCACTGGGGGCGCCTTCTTGGAGGTCCCCCGGGTGAGACAGGGGGCCACAATGGAGAGGGCGTTCTCAGTGGCTGGGCCGCGACTCTGGAACTCCCTCCCAGAGGAAGCCCGCCTGGCCCCAGGTCTGCTGGCGTTCCGTCAAGCCTGCAAGACCTGGCTGTTTGCCCACACCTTTGGAGGGCAGAAGGGGCGGGTTAGGTAGTTGGGGATATTGGGGATGTGGGCGGGGGGCCTGGAGGGGATTGTTTTTAATTTCTTTGTTGATAGTTTTTTTTAAAAAATTATTGTTATTGTATTGTTGTAAGTCGCCCCGAGATGCCATAGGCATGAGGAGATGGCTAAAAAAATGCTTTAAAATAAATAAATAAATAATCTTCCCAATGTAGACACCAGGGAAACTCTAAGGGTCGAGAGGGACAGGGGTCATCTCGGCCATGAGGCAAATCCCCATAGCGCTCACAAATCATCAACTCCACCTTCGGGTTCCTCTCACCCTAACCATTGGTCCCCGAAGGTCCCTCATTGTATGGGCCCTCATAGACTCCGGGGTCTCCGGGAATTTCATAGGTGCCAAATTGGTACGATCTCAGGCCTTAGAGATTGAACCAAAACATACCCAGAACCTGTACGCACTATAGATGGCTCCCCACTTATCTCAGGTCCCATCACAATGCAAACAGTTCCATTGCAATGTGTAATCGGACAATACCAAGAACCACCAGGCTTTGATGTGGTTTGCACCCCGTTGTTCCTTGTAATTCTGGAGCTACCGTGGTTATACCGACACAGCCCCCAGATCTCATGGAAACAAAACCAGATCCAGTTCACCTCTACTTATTGTTCGCAGGTCTGTCAGAGACACACAACCAACCAAGGTGCGGCCTTGACGCTGTGTGGAAGCGCTATAATGGACGAACCTAGATTACCGAAGGAATATGCGGATGTTTTCAGCAAGAGCCAAGCAGCAGAACTACTGCCACACCAACCATAATGATTGTCCTATCGACTTAATCCCTGGAAAAGAACCACCCTTCGGGCGGATCTATGCACTATCAAACCCTAAACTGGAAGCTCTTCGGTACAATCTGGACAAAAGCCTACAAAACGGCTTTATTCAACATTCCTGCTCCCCCGCTGGAGCCCCTCATCTTCTTTGTCTCCAGGAAGGATGGGGGGCTCTGACCCTGCATAGACTGGCTCAACAACCTTACCATTAAGAATCGTTACCCGCTTCCCTTAATTCCGGAGCTCCTAAACCGCCTTCAAGGGGCTCACAGCTTCACAAAATTAGACCTCCAGGGAGCATATAACTTAGTGAGAGTACAAGAAGGGGATGAGTAGAAAACCGCCTTCCCTCAGCCCAACGAACAGCCTTACTGTCCTTTGCCATGTAGTAAAATTACACGGGTAGCCTGTAGGGCTTATCAGTGACAGAGGATCTCAATTTGTATCTCACTTCTGGATAGCATTATTCAAAGCCTTACAAGTTACACTGAAACCCACTACTGCATATCATCCACAGGCCAACGGACAAGTGGAACGAGTTAACAAAAATTTAGAGCAATAGCTTCAGTGTTATAACAGCTATCTACAAGACGATTGGTATGCCTGGCTGCCCATGGCAGAATTTGCTTATAATAATGCTCTTAATGCATCCCTTGAGGAATCCCCCTTTTACGTGACTTATGGATCTCATCCCCAGATGGGCACCCTGGATCTGCCCTCGATACAAGTAGCAGCAGCGGGTGTGCTCGCTCAGCATATCCAAGAGATGCAAGCCTTGGCCAAAAGGACCCTTGAAAGCTCTAGACAAAAGTACAAGCAAAATGCTGCCAAGCATCAGAGCAGCGCCCGTCTCACTGATCTCACCTCCCCCTGATTGGGACTCTCTCTCTCCCAGTCTGTCACGATCCCAATGGCTGCACCCTCTGCCCCCGGCCAGCCCCCCCCCCCCCCCCCCGGCCCTTCCCAGGCTGCCCCACCCTGGCAGCAGGGGAGATCCTCCCTCCCCCTTCCATACAACTTCCCCACACCCCTCCCTAAACCACTTCCTCCCCATCCCTCCCTCTCTAAACACCCTCCCCCCAAAATAATAAAATATACTACAAACAACCCCCACACCTTCTACCCTCCGCCTCATACACACCACAAAAATAAACCCCACTAATCCTCCCACCAATCTCCCACCTCCGCAAGATTCTCAAAAATTTCCAGTTCTTTGCCCCGGCCCCTCAGGCCACACCTAAGGGCCCTTAGATTCACGGCGCGTGCCTGTGGCAAAGCCGTCAGGCACGGCTCTTTAGCCCTATCGGGTCAAGAGCTCCGCTCCAAAGCTGCCGGAGGAAGCCCCTTTGGTCCCGCCCCCCTCTCCCTCTGCCATCGGGAGGGGGGAAGAAAGTCAAACTGGGGACAAGGTGCCCAAACACTCCCGGCACAGCTCAGGTGGGGCACCTGTTCTCAGAGCGAGCCCAACCGGCTCCCAGTCCCCGATCTCCTGGACAGCTGAGGGATGCGGCGGAGCCAGCAGGCACAGCTCTTTAGTCCTATCGGGCTGGAAACCTCACCCCAAAGCCGCCGGGGGAAGCCCCTTTGGTAGATGGTGGAGCCGCTGCTGGCAGGGGTGATAATGCCTCCCTTCAGGAAGGCAGAGTGCCGGGCTGCCTCAAAGAGATGGTGGTGTGGCCTCTGCTCAAAAAAACATCACTTGATGTTGATTCCCTCACCAGTTATCGGCCAGTCTCTAACCTTCCCTTTTTAGGGAAAGTTATTGAGTGGGTGGTGGCCAAGCAGCTGCAGGGGCATCTAGACCGCACTGGTTATCTGGATCCCTTTCAGTCTCATTTTTGTCCAGCACGGAGACTGCACTTGTGGCCTTGGTCGATGACCTTAACCATAAATTAGACCAGGGTTGTTCAACCCTGCTAATTCTGTTAGATCTGTCGGCTGCTTTTGATATTTTTGACCATGAAATATTGGTGACTTGCTTGCGGGATCAAGCTGAAGTGGGCAGGATCATCCTTGACTGGTTCCGCTCCTTTCTGGCTGGGAAAACTCCATGTGTGGTGCTTGGGGATTGTTCTTCATCTTCCACAAGTTTCTGTCTTGTCCCCGATTTTGTTCAACGTGTATATGCAGCCACTCAGCAAGGTCGTGAGACGGTATGGGGTGAGGTGTCATCAATATGCTGATGACACCCAGCTCTACCTCTTGTTTTCATCTGACCCAGACCCGGCAGTCTCAGTGCTTATCCGATGTCTGGCAGCTGTTAGGGAATGGGGATTGGATGAGGACGAACCAACTGAAGCTACATCCCGACAAGACAGAGGTGATGGTGGTGGAAGGGCAGTGGATGTGGCGGTTTCCATCATTGATGGGGTCCACCCTCCGCTGGTATCCCAGGTCCATAGTCTGGGCGTGCTCCTCGCTCCACAGCTCCGCCTGGATTTCCAGGTAGGGGCTGTGGTGAGGAGTGCATTTCGGCATTTACATCTGGTGCGATGGCTTCGGCTGTAGGTTTCAGATAGTGACCTGGCCACCATCATACATGCTTTCATTACCTTGAGATTGGACTGTTGCCAACACACTCTACATGGGGCTACCTATGGTGATAGTCCAGAGACTGCAGCTAGTGCCGAATGCTGCGGCCTGTCTCCTTATGTGGCCGGATTGCCATGAGCACATTACACAAGTGCACTGGCTCTGCACTGGCTCCCTAGAGTCTTCCGGGCCCGATTAAGGTATTGGTTTTGACCTATAAAGCCCTATAAGGCCTTGGTCTGTCTTACCTGCAGGACCGCCTCGCTCTCCGTGCTCTGGAGTGACCTCTACAGTCTGCTGGGGGCACCCTTCTCAAGGTCCCCCATGTGGCTCAGAGGGCTACTATGGAGAGGGGGGTTCTCAGTGGCCACACCTAGGCTGTGGAACTCCCTCCCCGTGGAGGCCCAGGTGGCCCCGGATCTCCCCTCCTTCCGTCATATCTGTAAAACCTGGCTGTTTCTCCTGGCTTTTGGTGAGGGAGATGGGGTGTAGGGTGGTATGGGGGGAGGGGGAAGGGAGGTGGTTTGGTGTGTACGCCTTCCTTTTTATTGTATTTTACGGTTTTTGTTTTCCTTTTTATTGTATTTTATTGTTTTTATATGTTTCAATATTGTAAGCCACCCCAGGCTGCTTGGAGCAGGAGGGGTGGGGTATTAAATGATTTTATAAATAAATAGATAAATAAATAAATAATCCTGAAGATCTGAGATACAATCCTGCCAAAGTTCATGAAAAATTTATGGATAAAAGAATGTTACAACCAGAAACGCATTTACAGGTAAATTGTTTATAACATCAGGACCCATTATCCAATCCTTCCGGAATTTGGCAAGGATAGTAACCTTGGGGAGGGGTACAATCTTGCCACGTTTCATCCAAATTGGATTATGACAAAGACATTACAGTCAGGAACGTGTATGCCGATTTTTGTAAAATAACAAATTTCAACTACTTATACAATCAGATCCCTTTATCCAATGGTTCCAAAATTTGGCACACATAATGATGATCTCCACTAGGGGTACAACCCTGCCATGTTTTATCCAAATCGGATGAAAAACAAAAAAGGTACAGCCGAAAATCTTTTATCGGTTTTTTCCTATTAATTTATAATAACGAAACAACATTCTTTTGTTCTTTCATTATGTTCTTTCGTTTTCATTATTGGATAACAAAAATGAAAGCGCCCTCTTTCATTTTTGTTATAATAACGAAAATGAAATGCACACCCCTAGTTGCCAGAGGATGTTGCGAAGACCAGTAATGTAACTGGAGTTAGACAATGGCTGGATATGTTCTTAGAGAATAGGTCTATAAATGGCTAGTAATCAAGCTGATAGGGGAAAATAACCTCTGGATGTCAGGAGGTGGGAGTAAATAGCGGCGGATGGATCATTTTATTATGACCTATTATGTACTTCTCTGAAGTGACCAAAGCTGGATAATGTCAGGGACAGGATGTTGTCTTCAATGGACCATTGGTCTGATCCAGTATGGCACGTATGTTCTTATGATGCTTTTATCTCTTAATGACAGAAATGACCTCCATACAATTCTAGGTTAAAAGACAATAGGTCAGTGGTTCCCAAACTTTTTGCCTGAATGATCTCATTTTGAGACTTAAAATTAAATATAGTCCCACAAGTATATCAAAATATCAGTCAGCAGTGTGACTCAGGCGCGTTTCTAACGGGTGTGATAAGCACCATGGGTGTGCATGGGGGGGTGCATTCCCATGGACTCCCACCCACCTCCATGCATGGAACATCAGACATTGGCATCCATTGCTCTGTACGTGGGATGATGGTGGGTGGAGGGAGGAAGCACACACACACACCCCCACACACAGCGGTCCCATGGGCGCCCACTGATCCCACCCCCCGCACCCGCCACGGCGTTTGCATGGGCACACACCCACCCACACGTGTGAAAACGCCCAGTCTGCCACAATCCATACCTGGCAAGCAGCTGCAATAGACTATATTCAGAAAAAACGATATTACGTAGGTTTTTTATCGTCAAACGTTAGTACACAGAAAGCTGGTCTATTTGGTAATTTAGAATGCGAGACAAATCATTCATAACAGCAGCAATCATGAAAACCTTTATTTAAGTTGCTGCATTTATAAAAATCTCACTTTTCATAAATACTGAATTGTACTGGTTCCACACATGCTGATCTTTTTTTAAAAGTATAGAAATACAAAAGTTATTACAAAAACTGTTCCTTGGTACCTAATTTGAATTTTAACAAAAAAGGAATGGCTTTTATTTACAGTTGTCAAAATGAATAATATCTGCCTTACCTCTTTGAATGAATATATTCCCTAGCATCAGTTTCATTTGATGGCAGATGTAACAAGTGACCCTTTGCAACTTGCTTCTTGTTTCTATCACAAGCTGAATCCGCTTTTGGTTAGCAGTTGCCCCAAAATGTGTTCTGGGAAGGATAAAATCTATTTTGCCCTCTAAAAGCAATACCGATATGTGCTTATAAATTGAAAGATTAATGTTAAGCTTAGAAAGAGTGACTGTTAGGAAACAGCTCCTCTCTACACCCTAAGGCAAGGATTCCCATGTGCAGTCTCCTGTGTCACTGTAGGCTGCACTGGCCGCTCCCCAGTGTGAATTCAGAGTACTCTCCAGCCCACTCACACACAAGTGGCAGGAGGTAGGTGCCTCAGGCTGCCTTTGAGACCAGGACAGTGGGAAGTCCTGACCCCGCCCCCCGCCAACGAACGGGACGCTTTCCCCTCTGTACCCGGAATCCACAACGCAAGGCAACGGTGCACGGAAGACTGGCCTCGGGGCCCAGCGGTTACAGAGACCGGCCCGGCTGAAGAGATTCCATCCAACAATTACGCTGCAGTCCGGGCGAGCAAAGCGCGGCAGGGAAGTGAAAGAGAGGCCGCTTAAGCCATGGAGCCCGGGCGGTGCGTGCACCGCAGCGTCCTGTGTAACCGAGAGCCCGAGGTGGGCGTCTAAGGAGTAGGGAAGCCCGGGAGGGGGCGAGAAGGGGCACGTGCCGGGGAGACACGAGGGCACGTGTGTGAGGGGGGGGGGATTTAGGTTACGGCACGGGGCGCAAAGGCAGCTCCCTCTCCCCATTAGGGCGAAGATGAAACTTCCCTGCGCTGCCTGTGCAACTCCTCGCGCCCTCCCCGCGCACCTCTCTCCCAGGTGGGCGCTGCCAGCCGCCCCCGCTCCCCTTGCCTACCTCGAACAGGGGCCCGATCTTGTTCTTCTCCAGGTAGGCTTGAATCCTGGTTTGTTGGTGAGACGCCATCGAGAGCGAGCGAGGTGGGGCCGGAGCTCCTGTGCTTCGGGGTTTCTCCAGCTCGCCCTCCTCCTACAAGCGAATGGCTGTTAGCCGGGGGACGGGGACTGAGAGGAAAGGAAAGGAAAGCCCGGTTCCCAGGACCGAAGCTATCTCGGGTAACGGACCAGCGAGGGGAAGCTCATGAAAGCAGAGGCGGGCTTAGGAGGTGAGGGGCTGCGTGCTCTCTCTCTCCCCTCAGGAAGCAGAGACTAGGCACTGAGTGGAGCAGCGCATGGTGTAGGGAGGGGAAAGAGAAAGGGGGCTGTCTGCCCGGCTCGCTCTGTGTGTGTATGTATGTATCTCCTCCTTGGTAACAGGAACCGCGGCTCCTGCCACTGCGCTCGCCTTGCCAAGCTGCCTCCCTAGCGACCGCGCCGCTGGCAAAGCCAATGGTAAAGGTGCTTCTTTCAAAGTGCAGCCAACTGGGGAGTGTGTTGGTTCTTCTGCTGGAGTCTGCAAATGCAGGATCAACCAAAAATATCTCCTGCTCCCACTCCTTTCTCCCCAGCTGCCCCCTCTTGCTGGTTCAGCCAGCTCTCAGCAGCGCAAAGCGACCCTGACTGTAAATGGGGCTCACTCGTAGTTAGGGATTTACCAATGAGCCAAACAACCCGCCTCGCTCATCCGCAGTTTCAGGGCAGCCGATTCTCAAACCATATTCCATTGTGAAAAGAATTAAGGGGTTGTATTAACAAACAGCAGAATCCATGTCTGTTTTAGAGCAAACTTTAAATACTGATGTCACTGGTTCCAGATACCAGTAAAGGTTCCATTTAGGAAGCTGTACCAATACTGAGGAAGTTGGGTATTCAACTCGCCCTTCATGCTTATTTTGTGATTGTATTGTCTTCTTAATAATACCCATCCATATTCCTTATCTAATAAGTCCTGGGGGCAGTATAGCAAAAGCAGCAATTTAAAATCTATGTAAACTAATTGCACAGAGACTCCTTTCAGTACCTAAGGACAGTGATGTCAGTGATACTGTCTCACTGAGGTCCGTAACACTTCCACACGCTTTGGTAGAGATTGTTAGTAGGATCTAAAGCACACACAACAAATCAGACTACCTATATTCCTTTTGCACTTCACTAATGAAAAACATTGTTGTTCCTACTCTCCTCTCTGAGCATACAAGATCTAAATAAAAACTGACCAAATAATTTTCAGGAGTCCAGAATTCTCTTCATCAGCAAATGGTTCCACGTTTCTAAACTTTACCTAATTGTGATTTTTTATATTAATTAAGAATTTTATTTATTTTAATTTCTCATAGAAGATTTAAAAGACAGTTTAACAGTGTGTCTGTTCCTGGAGAACATACATCATATCAGCTGAATCGGACTTCCTATTCCGTTGTACTGCTGTGTCTGTGAAGCTAGGGGTACACTGCCACTGAGTGCCTGAGAGTCCCAAGAGACAGTGGTCCCTTTTCAAACGGGCAATCTGTTGGCGTGCTGGTGCATGGGCAGTGTGCGCGAGTGCACATGGGCTCACATCAATCCCCTCCACATCCCCATGCACAGAGCAACCTACATTGCTGTCAGTTGCTCTGTGCATGGGGGATGGGTGGGGTTGGAGGGGTGCGTACCCATGCACCCGCACATTTACAAAGGATGTTCCTCCACGTGGATGATGTGTGTTCATGTAGGGGAGCATTTTGTGTAAAAAGGGGCACTGTGCCTAATGGTTCTCGGTCATGTTGATAGGGCATGCTTACATTCATGCTTGATATCCAGGCCCACCAGAGCAGGTATTTTACTTTCTCCAATATCTAAGGTAATCTTCCATTAGGATTATGGGATTTTTAGATTGCATAGGTTCTCATGTCTCCCAAACAATTAAAAACCCATAGTTATAAAAATATATGCTCCACTGTTTACAACTGCTTTACATTGCTCCACCAACATAAACTGGCACCAATACTATAATTTAGCCAGCAAAAATAGGATCACTCCAATATAAAGGGCATCTTCCACTCATATAGAACTGACATCATGACTTTTGGGGTGTTTATAAATGAGACAATAGCTCGCTGGAGTCCGTGTAGCCCACGTACAGCTCCCACTCCCGTTTCAACATGTAGAGCTAATAAATGGGCTGCCACGGCTCACTATGCGAAGAAGCCACCCAGATGTTTGTTTCTTCCAGGCTACCCTGGGAGGCAGTCCAGCCCCTACTGTACCCATCCACCCGTGGGGGGGTTCATATCAGCCAGCACTTTGCAGCTGGAAGTAGCCTTTTGCTATGTACAGTATGCTCCACTTATTAGGTCTGTATTAGCTGAAACTGTAGCTGAGCACAGTACACACACCTCTTATTGGCAGCTAGCATACAGTTGTAAAGACGGAGCTTATGATAAAAAAGACAAGATGGTGCATGTTCCCTGGGCTGTTTATCAGCTGAAGATAGCCAATTAACCTCATACAGTATTTATTTGTTTTCATTCTACCCCGCCTCTCTCGCCAAAGCGACTCAGGGCGGCCCTAGAGTCTCTTACTAGTACTAATTGCTATTTACACAACGCAGTCAACAGCCAGGAACATGTGGAAGTAACCTTTTGCTATACACAGGATACTAAGTTTATGGAGCAAATCACATACGTTATTGAGTGCCTATAGTGAACATTGAACTGGCAAACGTAAAAATTCAACGCGAAAGCAATCAGTCTTTGAATGTTGTCACCATCCAGTTTCTTGTCTCCCAGCAACGTTCAGGCAAAAGGGCTGGCACAAGGCACAGCCTGGGGAGAAGGAGCGTGGAGCTGAGGCAGCCCAGGAGCAGAGCGGAGCCTTGGGATCCCCAGCTGCTGAGTTGGCCAGGGCCAATCCCTGAGTGTCATTTTTTGACTCATGTGCCTGAGAGAAGAGCCAAGTGCTCACTTGGATCAGCTCCATGATAGTTGCACTGGCAGCCGGAACATCTCAAACCTTGCACTCAGCACATTAATTTCTCTGCTCTGCTTGACGACCTCCTGCCCCCCTCATTCGACTGAGGCATCACCTGCTGCTGCCCTGGACAAGGCAGAGGAGACGCTGCAAACGGGGGAAGGGAGTGCTTCCCTGGGCTGGAAGGGCACTGGCCTTCCGGACTGGAAACAGACCCAGTGCCACTGTAGCACAGCCAGCTACCTGCAGCTCCTAGCCCACCTAGGCCATTATGGTGGGGTGGGGACCCTCAAGTGCAAGTGCTTCCCACTTCTGTCTCCCAAAACAGCTTATCACTGTGCCAGACAGCCATTCTCCACGGGCCTCCCTTTGCTCCCCTCCCCCCCCCCCAATCCCAAAGTGGCTCATAACTATGCCAGACAGCCATTCTCCACAGGCCTCCCTTTGCTTCCCCCCTCCCTCATCCCAAAGTGGCTCATAACTATGCCAGACGGCCATTCCCCATGTCCCAGCTTTCCTTCCCTCTTCCCTGCACTCCCACCCCTAGCTCCTAAACCAGCGTATTGCAATGCCAGACCACCATTCTCCATGGCTCCCATTTTCTTCCCTTCACCCCCACTTCCCACCAACTTCCCAATCCACCCATCTCCTCCAAAGCGGTTTATCGCTATGTCAGACTGTCATTCTCCCCTTCCCACCCCCTCCCAGCCCCCGGAGCAACTTAACATTTGATTTATTTGTTCAAACATCTGTTTTATGTTTAATAATAACACATTTTATTAGGGATGGGAATTTCGGTTTCGGATAAAGCCGAAAGTACCGGAAAATGGCCAATTTGGATTAATCTGAAATTTCAGTTCTTTTTCAGTTTCGGGACTATCGGATCGTTTGCATTGATTTTTGTACCGGATTTTTAACATTGCGGTTTGTCCCCATTGAAAAAACGCAATGTTAAAAATCCGGTACAAACATCAATGCAAAAGATCCGATAGTACTGAAACCGAAATTGACCAAAACCGAAATTTTGCCCAGAGTCCCATCCCTACATTTGATTATACAGAAAGACAGATCTTGGCCACTTCTTGCTGGGGGATTGGTCCACACTCATTGCAGTGGCAGTCTTGTAGGAAGGCAACAAGGAAATCCACAGGTGCAGCCCCCTAACCCACCCCCATCTTCTCTCCCCAGTGTTTCAGCCCTCCTGCAGCAGCCCAGAGGCGGGGAGAGTGAGGTGGGGGCGTGGGAGGCATTGGGATATATAGGGGTCAAATCAAGTGGTGACCCCGATCTGTTGCTGCTGCTGTTGCTTAATGGAAGGTCAGTGGTGAATAAAACTATCATTTTGGATCTTATTCAGGATGAAGCCACTGACCTTGGTTGTATTACAGAGACCTGGCTGGATGATGCAGCTGGGACTGGCTAGTGCCAGAAGCGTACTCTGTGCAGCAGTCTCTGGTTGGAGGGCAGAGTGGTAATAATTTGGAGGGAACATCTGGCCTGTTGAAGGTATCCAGTGCCTAACATGTCCAATATGGAGCATGTCCACTTCACTTTTGAGACCCGGGATAGAGTGGGGATTCTGCTGGTGTACCGACCACCCCACCGCACAGCAGACTTGCTTGCTGAGTTAGTCTCAGAGGTGGTGTTGAGGTCACAGAGACTTACTGTTCTGGGTGACTTCAGCATCCATGCCGAGACTGACCTTTTAGGACCAGAGCGGGATTTCATGGCCTCTGTGACAACCATGGGTCTATCCCAGATAATATCTGGCTTCATGTAGGGGCAGGACACAATGTTTTGCACTGACCTGAATAATGGGGCTCCAATTATTCGGAGTGTTAGGACACCGTTGTTATGGTCGGATCATTACCTTCTGTGGGCCCGGGTCCCTGCACTCGTTAGCCCTCATCAGGGTAGTGAACCAGTTAGGTTGATCGGCCCCCAACGATTTGCAGAACCAATTGGATTCCAGAACTCTCTAGGGGATATATCCACTGATTTTGATGGCTGCTCTGTGGATGGCCTGGTCGAGTTGTGGAACACCATGACACGGTAGCACCCAGGCATTTGCTTCCTCCACAGTGTCAGCCCAGTTTACAGGGGACCTGCGGGAGATGAGGTGGTTGGAGCACAAGTGGCATTCAGCTTACACTGAAGCCGATTGATTGCGCCATAGATCAATTTTGAAATACTATAGCATAGCAGCGAGGGCTGCTCTCTTCTCTGCTACCATAGTGTCTGCAAAGTCTCGTCTAGTGGAGCTATTCTAGGTGGCGAACAACCTGGTGAATCTGGGCTCTCTCAGTCCTGTGGTTGTCATCTTCTGCCTGCTGTGAGAGATTTAATACCTACTTTGCAGACAAAATCGCTCCTACTCACCTCGACTTCGGGGCTGCTAGTTCATTGGCAGAGTCACAGTTTGGGACTGCAGAGGCTCAGTCTTGTCTTGTTTATATGGATCAGTTTCAGTTGGTGTTACCCACCGAGGTGAGAGATGTCCTTGGGGGCATGCAGGCAACCAGTTGTAAACTAGATCCTTGCCCATCTTGGTTGGTGAAAGCCAGACTGGGGCCCTTGATGTCCGAGATTGTGGGGAGGCACAGTGCCAGAAGCCCTCAAGATGATGGTGGTTTGGCCTCTGCTCAAAAACTATCACCTGATGTGGACTCCTTGGGCAGCTATCATCCCATTTCTAACCTTCCCCTTTTAGAGAAGGTTATTTAATGGGTGCTTGCCAGGCAGCTGTAGGGACATTTAGATGCAATTGGATTCCTGGACCCATGTCAGTCTGGCTTTTGTCCTGGGTATAAAACAGACTGTGCTTGTAGAGTTGGTTGATGATCTTCACCGTGAGGCTGACAGGGGATATTGTACTCTGTTGATCCTTTTAGATCTTTCAGTGGCCGTTGATACAGTTGACCATGATGAGTTATTGTTGACATGTCTCTGGGACCTGGCAGGGGTTTTCAGGACAGCTGAGAGTGGTTCTGTTCATTCCTGTCGGGGAGGTTTCAGCAGGTGGTGATGGGTGATGGTTCTTCTTACCCCTGATCCCTCTCTTGTAAGGTCCCGCAGAGTTCCGTCCTGTCTCCCCTCCTGTTCAATGTGTATGTAAGGCCCCTGGACGAGATCGTGTGTAGATTTGGGGTGCATGGTCTTCAATATACGAAGGACATCCACATCTACTTATCTTTTTCATCCTACCCAGGCCCTGCAGTCTCATTGCTTACCCGGTGCGTGGCTGCTATTGCGGGACTGGATGCAGGTGAGCCGTCTGAAACTGAGGGCGAATTCACACGTGCAGCAATTATCTGGATTTTTAAAAACTGGTTCTCAATAGTTCGCTGTTAACAATTCCTGTTGCATTCACATGCATGCCATACCGATTTTAAGTACAGCGAAATAATGCATTCAGACCTTCTTGTAGTGCGTGCTTACCCAGCTGCTCAGTACGGTTCAGTTACAGGAAGTGGCCTGTGGGGAGCCAGAAGGTTGCTACTTTGTAGCAAAGTACAACTTTGCTACAACCTTTGCT
>QEPC01007521.1:1172132-1186930 GCA_003113815.1 Sphenodon punctatus | reverse complement strand
ATGTTGCTTTCACACTGCTGTTAAGTGCGGATTTATTGAAAACGGACAGCAAAAAGGTAGGTTTGAGTAGCTTTTCAACACGCATTGCTTTAGTGCGATATTGACTCCATTTAATCGAATTTAAGTGTTCAGACAGGCATGAAACATTCGTTTTTTTTTTAAAAATCGCACAAATCAGAACGTCTGAATCCCCCCTGAATCCTGGCAAGATTAAGGTGATTATGTTGGACCGGCGTTGTGGCCTGGGTGGGGGGAGATTGGGGCTTCCATCATTGATGGGATCTGGCTTCCCCTCGTGTCTCAGGTGTGCAGCCTTGGGGTGTTCCTGGTTCCTCAGCTGTGTCAGGAAGGTCAGGTTGTGACTGTGGTCAGAAGTGCCTTTTACAAACTCCATCAGATGAGAAAGCTGCATCCCTTTCTTTCCAATATGGATTTGGCCACCATCATCCATGTCTTGACATGAAGTATGAATATTTACCATACATGCATACTGGTGTTATAGTGCTTTTCATAGTCATAATCATGAACTTCTGAGAGCCATAAGTATGTTAACATTTCATAAATCATAACCTCCTGTTATACTCCCCAAGTAATTCCCTTTGCTCAGAAGCAGTTTCTCAAATTCTTCGTATACAAGCCACTACCAGGAGAAGAGATTATATATCTATATTCCCTTAATGAGAGCTTAGAAGTTGCTTTCTAGAGTGGACTGCAAACTATCTGTCTTCTGGTGTAAAGCTTCCAGCAGCTCTATAATGGAAAGCAATCCTGCTGCTGAAGTGTGGGAGGGCAGGTAACTCCTACAGAGAAGAGAGGGAGAGAGCAAGAATTAAAAAAAACTTCATTGTTAGCACACTTACTTTATTTTTCTGTTTCCCAGTGAGATTAAACAGGATTGCATTATCTGTTTCTTAAAAACAACATTGAAGATCTTTATTAATAACTGACAGCAGTTAGTAAGCAAGCAGTATTCTGGCTGTGCATGTAAGGGGATGTTTTTAGGTTGAAATTTTTTTAAAAGCTTGTTTAGAGAATACAAAAAATAGCTCCTTTTTAAGGCTAATCAATTTTAATACGGACACAGTAAAGATTACCCAGCAGACTCCTGTAGCAAGTTTTGTTTGAAATATGTATGATTTACACTAATGCAAATACTGTTTTGCATGAAGAAATGCACACTAGAGTATTTCCTTGCAAATCAACCAACTCCCTGTAGACTGAGCTATCTGTCAGAAATTAAGGGCAGGGACTTTCCCTTCCTTCCCCAGCTCCCAACCTACATATATTACAATGTGAGTGATATTTGCTTTATATTGAGAACATTAAAATAAAAAATGCCAATAGTTAAGTCTCCACAAAAAGGCACACACAGTGTACCTCAGTCCTAAAGCAGATTGTGCACTTAGGTCCACTGAAGTCAAATGAGTTTAGGAATTTACAAATGTGGAAAAAAAGAGGGACATCTGATGTGGGGGTGGGGGAGGAGTTAAGCTACATATACCATAAAAAGTAAATATTGTGAGACAACTAAAAAAAACTAGAGGCAAGCAGAAAAAAAGAAATATCCTTATAATACTGTTACTTTTTCTTACACAACAGATCTATTTGTTATTTCTACCTACTATTAATAATTTTCTATACAACTGAAATAATCTTGCAGTCCATCTCTGAGGAGCTGAAGTTTCAAAGCTGCTCAGCATCTCCAGCTCCAAATGCCATTAACAGAACACTCCTATAACTTGAAAATCGGATCCTAGATGTAAAAGAGATGTTCTACAGAATGAGTGGAGCTTCCACTGCCTAGCAGGAAATAAGAGTTATGACTTAGCTTTCTGCAAAGGCACAGTCTGAGTCATAAATANATTATAAACTGACCCCAGAACAAATGGGTATAAAGGTATTTTATAGCAACGAACTGAAAATGAAATTTGATGATTGCTATTTGAGTGTGCCACAGTTATGGTTAAGTTTAATTTTAGCATATTTGTAAGGACGAAGATAGGTAAATTGTATAGGATTGTTGTGTTGTTCTGTTTGTCATGGCTAAGGCCAGCACAATAAACATATTGACTAACATTAACTTATTTTGTATACCTGTAATGTAAATATGATTTTGACCATCAATCGTTAAGCAACCTCTGCTCTAGAACATCTCCAATTTTCTGAAGAACAACAAGTTCTTTGTTGTCACATGGCATCTATTATTCTCAGGATCTCATGCGACAAAGGACAAAAATGAATCACTGAACTGATGGATTTGGAAATCCATCAAGTGCCATAAGATGAATGAACGGTATTCTGTCAAGTATTCTCTATCTATCCTTTAACTGTTTTACTGGAATGCAATTGTGTATTTTTGTCACTATAATCACTTTATTCCTTTATATGAGAGGAGAGTTGGGAATCAGCTGTTCTGCACCATGTTCAGAATCTCCCCCCCTAAAATGACAAAGGCCCTTTTTACACGAGACACTCCCACACAGACACCCATTGTCAATGCGGAGGAACATCCCGTGTAAATGTGGAGGTGCATGCTTCTGCCTCCCACACATCCCCACCAACCGAGTAACTGAAGAACATGCAGGTTGCTCCATAGGTGAGGGGATGAGTGTATGCCCATCTGCACCTGCACCACCCCTGCAGCGGTGCACACATGAACCATCCCCCCAGTGGCGGTCAGTGTATAAAGGGCCAAAGTTTCATACCTAGGCCATAAGAAAATATTACCAATTTTAGTATATGAAAATGCTTCATTCTTTGTTTTGGTGTTTGTTTTACTCTCAACCTGACTTAAGTTCGGTATATGTCAAATCACTTCAAACTAGCTATAGGAGGAAATTTATGAACTCAGCTCATAAAGAGACAGAACGTGGCTTGTGAAAGTATATAATTTCTTAAAAGCCTCAACTTGTGGGAGACAGTTTGAAGGAAGTGTTAGTGAGCACAAGAGCTGCTACCAGTTTTCCAATCCAATTTTAAGTAAGCTATTTATATTCCTCTTCCTTATAAGCAGGAACCCATATTCACTGCATTTTCCCCATTGCCACCAATGGGGAAAATGCAGTGAACTTGGGTCCTTGCTTACTTGATGATTGCAATGCTAAACCAGCACCAAAGACGACTAGCAGCTCAAAATAGGTTTTCTGCAAGCATTTTCCACCATTCTAATTCAGGAGCATGTTTATGTAACAACCCTGTCTCCATTGGGGGGAGGAGGGGAACTTAACACAATAAGTACAATTCGAAACCACTGATCTTAATGACTCCTCCAAGTGACAGGTGTTGCAAATTCTTATCCTATATGGACCAGCCACTAGAGGGGGGGGAAAGTGCCACACTCAGCTAATGTGAATTTCATTTGTATGCTGTTCAGTAGAAAAGACCTCAGACCTACCAACAAAGGCTCTGCCGTTGTCAAATGCCAGCTGTTGCTTAGGTTCTTACAGAACATTAGATTTAAACACCAGTTTTTACCTTGCTTTTTTAATGTACATGTTAGACATTGTTATTGCAGCAATTAACTTCTGTCAGTGTTAGGAATGCAAGAGGTACGCTCTTAATTAACTTTGGGTTAGCTATTGGGGTTAGCAAATACTAGGGATGGGAATTTGAGTCAATTTACAGATTCAGATTACTTACAGATTCAGATACCAAATGTTATGGTTTTTCAGATATGGATTTCTGGATTAGAATTTTCCCATTTACTTCAATGGGAAACCAATCCATCATTCATTTCAGTAGGCCATTCATTCTAATAGCCATCTTGTTAGAATGCATGAGCCATTGAGAGAGGGCATTTTTACACAGACACTTATCTCAGGCTTAGAGCGTTAATCCTAGGATGAGAGGTCTGTCTAAATGCAACATTCATGAATGTAATCTTGGGCTCACTGAAAAACCCAGTGATTACAAAACCGCTTTTTATAGGTTTTGTAAACATGTTAAACTGTCCTGGGATTAGGTTCATCTAAACGACTATCCTGGGATTAGTATCAGAGAGTGTTATGACAAGAGCTGACATCCTCTCTATGAATTTCTGCCTCTATGGTATCTAGGAGCACATAACTGTGGGGCAATCATATTACCTCTGTCATCCTTCAACAATGCATTGCGGAGCGCCAAGTTTAAACACCCTCAGAACAAAGGGATGAGTTTCTATTTTGTTTAACTCTGAAGTCTGAAAAATGACAAATCAGATTTTCTTCAATCCCAGAAATCAGTGTTGTGAGCACAGGGAAAAAAAAGCACCTCGGGACTGATATTCATCCCAGAGCCTCTAATTCCGGGATAACAGCAATGTTCTGTTCAAACGAACTATCTCAGCATAGATTCATCCCGGGGTAGAAATGTCTGCGCAAACAGGTACCACTTTGTAACCCCATGATAACAATTTTGGTATAGGTTTCTCCTAATCCCAGGATAGTTTGTCCGTGTAAAAACACCCAGAGCGTGTAGGGGGTCTGGATTGGAAGTGTGGGTGAGCTAACGAGTCAGTCCACGCAAATAGGAAAGCAAGCACACTTACCCAACTGGTGGAGCCTGCCTGCAGCACTGAAGAGGACCAAAAATGGCTGTAGACTCCTCGGGGCAGGCAGTTTTGCTCTGTTTGCCCCTGTGTGCAACCTATCCCTGTCCCCTGCTGGCTGATTGCCATCCAAAAACTGGCTGGCAATAGGCCAACTAAGCCCCTTTGTCTTTCTCCTCCTCTGCCCCATTACCCTAAAGCTGCCTTTGCAAAATTTGAAAAAGGCTCCTTGTACTACTCAAGTGACCTTTTTGGAACTCCAGAAATCATCATTTGGCACAGGAAGTTACAAATTAATCTGTAACTGCCATTTATGGGTAGTTACAGATTAATCCTAATCTGTAACACTCCTCCCCTAGCAAATACTTTCACAAGCTTGCTTAATTTCTTTAAATTGATTTAGACGACTTGCATACTTAAGTTTAAATACATATGGCAGTGCTTTGCTGAATCTGGATCTTAGGTATAATGTAGGTAAAAAGTAACTCATTTTTTGTTTAACATACTTTTCCTTAATACTAAATGAGAGATAATGAACTTAAATGTGCCTCTAACATTGGGGGATTTCCAGGGAGTCAGTGGCTGTTTTTACATGCTCCAGCTTTCTCCCAGACTTCAAAGTCCAGGTTCTGCAAACTCGCATGCGGGCGTGGGGTGGATACTCACTCCTCTCCCAGAAGTCACCCAGGCGCCATTGTAAACAGCACCTCTGATATCAGCTTGAGAGGGAGGAGTATGGGTATGTGGGTAGAGTGTGGGAGGGAATGCCTTGGCCCCCTGGGGGGGTATGGGCATGGGAGAAGAGGGTGGGAGGTAGTGCCATGACCCCCCTGTGACAGAGTATGGGCACCAGGGAGGAGTGTTTCCCTTCCTGCCGCTATGCCTCTGGAGATGCTGGACTTGTGAGATCATCTCCGGCTACCCACCTCCCTGGGTCCTTGTGGGCCATTTTGGGATTGAGAATCATGTGCTGGATGGGGAAACATATTGGGAGGAAGTAGCTATTGGGGTCATGTTAGGCATGGGAGGTAAGGTACTGGAGGGAGGATAGATCATCACAAATCTCAGGAGAGACACATGGTGCCAGTTTCTGTCTCCCACTCCCTCCGTTTCAGGATCTTTGGGGTTCAGGCCAGTAGAGCTCCCGATTTGACACTGATGCTATTTAATGCAAGGTCGGTACCTAATTAAACAGCAATCATCTGATCTTATTCAGGATGAGGCCGCTGACCTCATCTGCATTACAGAGACTTGGCTGTAGGTTAAGAGGTTCTGGGCCAATTTTGTCCCAGATGGTGCCATCTGGGTACTCACTGCAGCATCAGCCTAGGGCTGGGGGTTGTGGGTGAAGGGGCTGTTATTTGTAAAGACATCTTGACCTTTCGAAGGTATCTGCTACCTGACTCATCCAATATGGAGTGTGTCTACGTTGGATTTGGCAAGGGATAGATTGGAGATTCTGCTGATGTACCAACCACCACACTGCATGACTGCCTCCGTGACTGATCTAGCTTAGTTGGTCCTGGAAATAGCGTTGGAATTGCCCAGACTTATTTCTTCTGGGTGATTTCAACGTTCACGCGGAGGCCAGTTTTTCAGGGGTAGAGCAGAAGTTCACAGCTACCATGACAACCATGGGCCTATCCTAAGTAATATATGGCCCGATACATGAGGCAGGACACACATTTAATTTGATGTTTTGCACCAGCCTGGAAACAGGGATTCTGATTATCAGGGGTGTTGTTACAACACCATTGTCATGGTCGGATCATTACCTTCTGAAGGCACAGATTCCCTATGCCCTCATCAGGGTGGTGGACACATTAGAATGGTCCTCCCTCATTGACTAATGGATCCAGTTGGTTCCCAGAACTCTGGGGTTACTCAGTTGATTACCTGGTTGTTTTATGGAATGACGTCTTGATCGTAGCCACCAACACGGTTGCATTCAGATGTCCGTTCCCTCCACTGTGGCAGCACAGGTCCCCCTGGTTTATGGAGGACCTGAGGTGGCTGAAGTGGGAGCGTAGGAGTTAGAACACGGATGGCGTTTGATTTGTGCTAAAGCAGGCCGATTGCGGCATAGATAGCTTTTAAAGGACTATGCCATGACAGAACAAGACTGAGTTTCCCTAACCTCAGACTCCGATTCTTCACCTAAAATGACAGAACCTAAGTCACTGTGAATACGAGTGGTTTTTGTCTTAAAAGTAGTTAATAAAAATGTCACAGTGGGCATTTGTTGACTCCATTTCTGGGCAGAGACATATTAACCAGGATTCACGAGGCCCCTCACCACCTGAACAGCTCTGCCAGAAGAGACTTTGTAGTAGTAGTAAGTTTATTGTGGCATGGGCCTTCGCCAGGGCCAAAAGTTGAAGCATAAATTTCACATAATAGTACATTTCACATATATAATACAATTTACATTCTAAATTAACATAGTAAAACATTTTTAAATTTTAAAGTTTAAATACAAAATATAAGATACAAAACAGGAAAAATAGGGGCTATAAAATAAGACCAAATATTACATCCATTTCAATTTCCACCAACAACCCAATAGCACCTTAAAGAAGGCAGTATTTTTACCCCAATCAAAGCATCCAATAACTAGAGGCATTATCCTTATTACAGCATAGTCCTCTCTCTTTCTCAGGGCTAAATCTTGGTACTCAGTTACTACGTTGGGAGAAAAAAAAACCAACCTAATAAGTACTACCAATTATTAATGGGGAATCATAGACGGTTCTACCCCATTTTCCCAATTGATCTCCCAATACCAAATGTCTCAAGGCCCAAACAACTTTAGTCCTTGGCCACAGTCACTGATTTGCCAAGTATGCTTTACCCTAAAGGGAGATAAGAGATTGTGTCTCGGGTGGTCATTTCCCTAAAAGGAGAAGACAAATACTTAACACAGGCATCAGGTCTCAAGAGAACCCCTTAAATGTTCTCCCAAATTTCCCACCAAATCATAGGACAGAACCTTTCAGAGGCCTTTAACTTGAGGCATTATGACCCCTCTCCTTTTTGCAGCAAGTTCAACATAGATGGCTACCACTTTCAGCTCCTCTACTGCCGTAAGATTACAGAAGAGGTTGAGAATTGCACAAGAGACTGTAGACACTATGATAGAAGAGAAAAAGCTTTTTCCGCTGCCAGCTCACCTTTCAGGGGCGATGCACTGGGACCACATTTACACTGGCGCTCCAAGGTCTGCACTGGCTCTCCATAGCTTTCCAGGGACAATTCAAGGTGCTAGTACAGTTGAGGCCCCAAATATATGAGACACCACCTATCCTTCCATGCCCCATTGCGGCTCCTGCGATCTGCCAGGAGCACTTCATTGTGGGTGGCATCCATTAGTCTTGTTTATACGACAAAGGCTCACAGGGGGATATTCTTGGTTGGTACCTCTGCGTTATGGAACTCCCTTCCCCAAGAGGTATTTTTGAGCCAGAGTCTGAGTGTCTTCCAGAGGCGATGTAAGACCAAGTTTGTAAAGGCATTTGGTGGGCAGGGATAGGGGGCTTGTTGGGTAGGTTTAGGGCAGGAGTGTGAGGGGGGTTGGATGTTGGAAATGGGGATGTGGTATTGTGGGGGGGGTTGTGGGAGGGCTAGGAGTTTTGGGGGCTGTTTTTGTATTTTACTCTTGTTATGGTTTGTGAGCCGCTCTTAGCCTTTGGTACGGGTGGCATAGAAATTTGATTAAATAAACAAGTCCAGGTCTCAAAACCTGTGGGAGTCACCCGGTGCCGTTGTTTACAGTGGCCCCGAGGCAACATCTGGGAGAGGGGGGGTGAGAGTATTGCACACCCACACACGAGTTTTGCAGGAGCCAGACTTCAAAGTCCAGGAAAAAGCTGAAGCATGTAAAAACGCTCAGCGAGACTCATTTTCTAGCTTTGTACTGCTAAATCAGACCCAAGTTCAGGGATGGGGAACAACTTTCCCATAGAAAGGCTGGCTGGCAACTGTTTTTTACTTGGCTCCTTTCCAATTCCTGGAGCTGGCGCATGGATCCAGTCCCTACCCTCAAGCACTGAAAGAAAGGTAGGGAGCGGAGGGCATGCACTTAATGATAGGGGATGGATCCATGATCTGGGCTCTCGCCTTTTAAGCATACCCTTCCAGTACTTCCGCCAGCTAGGAGTTGAGGGTGCAAGTAGTTTCTGGATTTTCAAGTACTTTTTTGGGTTCCCAAGATCACACTGTACTGCATGCAGTCCTTTATTTACTATTAGTGCATGTCTACGGTTACATTTCCATTCCCATTGCAGGCAAAATAATGGTTGATGTGACATCCGCCATCTGGGCCACTTTGTGGGACATGGGATGCAGTGCATGAAATAAAGGAGCGGCAGGAGAAGATAGGTAACGCGTTTTCACAAATCCACAGCTAGAACTTCTGATTTTTTGCCTTGAGAGCAACAATATCTTGATGCCATATTAACAGAATATCAGTTGTCATCAGAGCCGAATATAAGTGCTGCTGTGATGTTACATAATCCATAAACTAACTTCATGTCTTTATTATAGAAAAACAACTGCAGGCACAGACAGCACTGTGCGAACAGCTGCTGTGCCAGAATGTAGTCCTACAAGAGAGGCTGTGTGAGGGCCAGACTGCATTTAAGAAAGTGAGACCCAGAGAAAGTGCCAGACGTGGACCCCGGCAGCAAAATCCTCTTTTATGTTAAATGTTTGATTTTCTAGTGTTCAACAAGTTTGTATATTTTTATATTTCAAAGAAATTTTTTTTGTTACCCATTGTGTGCGTTCTGGGTATTTATTTTGGGTTGGTGAGTCTCTGATCCCCTGGATATGTATGGGCTCAGTGGGTGGGTACATGCATGCATGCAGGGGGTTATAATTATGGGTCTACTACAAGCCATCCCAGTCCGTGACACAGACAGATTGACTTTTTCCCCCAGTTATAACTGTTCCTGAACTCATAGGCCCTCACACCAAGGGTGAAGGCTGAGATTTGTCTGCCTGTAGGAGTCAAAGGGATCATGGTCCTGGCCAGGGTGACTGAAGTCTGGACTCTTGAGGAGGCACTTAGTGAGATCAGGGGGCAGGCTCACTGTGGTCTTGGGGCAGAACCGGGAGCATCCTTCCTGACCCCGGGCAATCTGTCGAGGTAGCTATCATGTTCCTAAAATCTGTTCTGGAGCACAAGAGCCTTCCCTTTCTGTACCCTTCCTGCGTGGCTGTGTATAAGTGTACACCACCATACAACATCACCTCGATTCTCTTCGTATTTCTATAAATCACTTAAATTTATACGATGGGTCAAGCAAATGATCAAAGATTGCAAGAAGACAGCACAGAAGCTGTAATTAGCAGCAAAATATATTTATTGAATTTACAAATTGTTATGCAGTACTTGATGGTTGCAAATCCAACCTTTTTTATTATCCAGACGAAGGCAAAACCAAAATTGCACATCTTGTAAAAAAAACAGTATCGCATGTTGGGAAAAATAGATTGTGCTCAGAAAATTCCTTCATGACTCCATTAAAAATGACAATCAGATCAGTACACGATCCCTGGAGAATATTGCAAATTAACCTATGTTTGGCTTTTCCTCCGTGGTCCTGCCATCATCTGTTCCACATCCCTGAAAACAAGCATTAGAAGGAATGTTAGCACGTTGAGTTTTGAGTTTTATGCTGGTACAAATAGAATTAAATGGAACACTGTAGTGGTGATGGCCTGCAAATATTAATTTATCAAAACTATAGCTATCAATTAAAATATATCACTGTAGAACACAATTAGCACAATCATGTTGTTCACGCCACACTTACGTTAGATATGTATCCTGGTTTTATAACAAAAATCATACTTACCTAAAAGTTTGGATTCTTCACTTCTGATCTTGTGGTCGCATAGTAGTACCTGCAATTCCCATAACTAAATCAGATGATGAATGGTCACTGCAGGAGTTATTCTTAAAAAGGCACACCATGTGTTCCCTTATGGCAATTTGCGTATGAGTCATTCTGTTGAGGCCATGACTGCACAGCTTCCATGCCTTGGGATCCAACAAACAGAAATGGAAAAAGCAATAAAGAGGGAAAACCTACCAGGAGGGAAAAAAACAATAGTTATCATTGCGGGATGTGTTCTGTTGCCGAAGTACTCCTTCTTGTGTAACACTCTGTAGTGCTATTTTGAAATCGCATGCACAACGCCATGATATTCCAAGTTCCAATTTGCTTGTGAGTCATTCTGTAGAGGCCATAACAGCACAACATCCTTGGTTTATGGAATAATAATATGCAGTGCTATGGTATTTCCAACAGGCACCACACTGATGTGATTCCCTATTACAGGAACAGAACATTTTCTGGGTACAACCGGCCCATGGCAAAATATGTTCTTGTGTGTAAATCATAACACAAAAAAGCTTACCGCACTAGTGCTCTTGTATTCCTTCAGAACTTTCGTCTCCTTCATCATAACCTTTTCTCTGTCGATTGATTGCCTCACTGGTGCACTTAATTATATCCTCATCTGTTGTTGCTCCAATTAAATCCTTTGTAACCTTGGGAAGGAATTCCCTATTCATTTGTATTAATGCTAGGCGCTCCAGATTGAGACTGCTAAGACTAGTTCTTTTAATTCCCAAAATTGCACCCGCACAGCTAAATAAACGTTCAGATGGGACACTGCTGGGAGGACAACCAAGGAGTGTGACTGCCAAATTGTAGAGTGCTGGCCAAGTCCCACTTTTGTCAGCCCAATAACTGAGTGGATCACTATTCATGCCATTCACAGGGGCAGATGACACGTACCGGCTGTACATGTATTTGGCTGCAGATAATGAGTTTGGTCGGTGCACCTTATCAACTCTTCTTTTACTTTTATTGCTATTCGGTGCCATGAGTCCCTACTTCTGAAAAGTTGCCCAGACAGAAGATGCGTCATGCTGTACGGTGTGATCTTCTGAACCACTATCTGCGTCATTCTCCTGTGAATCGTCATCCCTGTCTTCGCAAACCCCTTCAATCATGTGCTTGACAATTTCATGGCGTGCAGCTGCAGTGGCTTCTTCCTCACCCAAGACCATTGTAACGTTCTTGAAACGTGGGTCCAGAGCAGTCGCCATCCGGTACAACGTCTCTCCACCAATCATCTGAAACTGGGTGCTGTTGGCAATCATGTTCTGTAAGGAACGTCCAAGCCTTTCAACCCTCTGTCCATCATCCTGTAGTGCTAGGAACTTGGTGATGTCTTCGACTTGGGTCCTCAATAATATGAGCGAGGCCAAGTTCTGGCTGAGTGTTGCATCGGCCCTGCTCACGAGCTCCGTCATGACTTGAAAGGGCTCCAGCAGAGCAAGAAGAGTTTCTATTGTATCCCAATGTGTGATATTTAGCTGCATAGCGGGGGCAACTTTTACAGACTTTGAGGCCACAGCAAAGAAATTCTCGATCACAAGTTATTGTGAATGTAGTCTTTTAAGCATCTGATAAGTTGAGATCCAACACATGCAGACATCGTTCAGGAAGAACTGAAGTGCAACTTGTCTCTCCTCCTGTATTTCCCAGAGCACGCAGCGAGATTTTGCCGATCGACTATTATGTGCCTTTTTGATCATGGTCACAAGTTTTATTTATTTATATATTTATATATTTTATTAAGGTTTTAGGGTTCGTATATATACTTGTGGTCATGTCTTATAGTTTTATCCTTGTTTATTTTTTTATTTCTTCCTTCTGTGATGTAAATGCAAAAGCCTCGGCTAAGCAATAAAGATTCTGATTGATTGATTTCCTTAAAATTTCTGCAGGAGATCTGTTGGTCTCAGCAACTGACTACAATGTTGCACTGACAGCATACACCGAGATAAAAAATATACCTTACAATATTAACTAAAGGTGTGCAATATAATTCATCTCCTGTTACCAAATAGAAAGATACTGTACTGATTATTAGTATATTTATTTATTTAAATGTATTACCCCACGCTTCCCACCCAGAAGCAGCTCAGGGTGACTTACAGTATTAAAATACAAATATACGACACACATAAAACAACTCCAAAATACAAAAATTTGTCTCATATGTCATTCTTTATACAATTTTTTAGATGAATTAAAGTGAACTATCCAACTCATAATGAAACTGTTTATCTTTCATAGGCTGTATTGTCCTAAACGATTTTAAAACAAAAAATTATATTCTGAAATAAAACTGGCAGTAGAGTGTGTCTTCTTAACCGTCTAAGTCATGCGCAGTTATTTTGCCACTCTTTTTGCATAAATCTATATAAGCAAGGAAACATGCCTCAAACCATCAAACACTAAACATTAGTTAGGCATATGTAAGAGTTTGCCAAATTGAAGCCTTACAGTTACAACAGATATTTCAGTGTATTTTGTGCAAATAAACTGAATTGTTGTTCTGTTTTAACAAGGGCTGGAGTTTGAATTGATTTATCCATAGTAAATTTTTACATACCTGAAAGTTAGATTCTGTTTTCACTAAGTGTAGAATTATGTAGTATTTCCTCTGCTGTTGTATTAGTAAGCATGTTGAATGTGTTTCTTGTACTGTATCTTTAGAACCAAAGATATATTTTAACTCAGTTGCTAAGAGAGATGGAGAAATGAATGGCTGTGGTATTTATGCACAATACTGTTAGACGTTTTAAAAAAAAAAAAAACACAAGAAAACAACCCACCCGCCTTGAGCCTTTCTTCATTTTGTCTTTTGGTTGTAACAAAGCTAATGCCAGCGATGGGGTTTTTAAAAAAAAAAAAAAAAACTGGCGAAAGGAGTAGGGATACTCAAAGACAAATTAGCACGAGCCATTTTTTTGATGACATGCAAAATGCAGAAGCTGAAGCTCCATTTAAGGAAGTGAACAGAGAAAATTCTGGAATGAGAAGTAACATGAGTGGTGAACTATGGGAATGAATTATGTGCAGGGATAATATAGTGTACAAAAGATTAAGGCACTTGAAAGAGATAGGGAAGCATAGGGGGGAGATTACAGAACAAAAAGAAGAAAGAAATTGTGTTTATTATGCAATGACTGTCAGCAACAATATATCAAGTTACACTGTCAGTTTTGTCAAAATAACAGGAAGAATAGATAAGGCTGGTTTATTTGGGTTTGTGGTTAAAAACCATGAGAAATTGATGGATGAACCAATTCCATGACACTAAAGAGATCAAGAATTCATAGTGGGACCAGTCTTACTGGGAACAAGGTTAGGCTCCCTATGTATGTAAACAAGCATAAGAGAAGTAAAAGCTTCTGGATTTGAAAGAAGATTTGGAAAATGCTTCTGGGTGCTGAGAAGAAGAAATGAACTAATGTTGCAAGAATTATTTTTTTGGTAAGGAAATGTATATGGCCCTGAGCTCTGGACTACAGGGATAAAATAAGTGACCAAATTATGGGATCTGCTTGAGGTGAGTAGAATAAGCACTGTCTATCTCAACAGTTTGCGATCACAAAAGTTGGTTACAAATAGGCCTGAAACGACATGCGGCAGTGTCTGACAATTTTGTTGGAAACCTCCCATCCATTGCCGTTTTCCCAACATGGCATCCCCATACTTGTTACAGTACTTGCTACCACTTTCCGCTATTGCCTTTCGCTATTTCTTGGCAGCAGAGAAATTGTGTGAAACTGTTGCAAGTCCCATAAAGTGTCAGAAAATTCCGCAAAGTGTCGGACTGTGTTGCTAAAGTGTCAGAAAAACTGTCAGATCTATTTGTAACTGTCAGAACTGTCATAAATTGTCACTTAAGTGCTGCAGAATACCTGGAACTGTCCCAAAGTGTTGGATAGTGCCATAAATTGATTGCAAATGCCGTTGAAGCAGCGGCAAGACTGTCAATGTCTACTGTAAACAGCAAACAATGCTGCTGCTTCAGGCCTAGTTACAAATACTGAAATAAAAATGATTAGATGATAAGGTCAAGTGGTGGGTGAACTTCAAGAAGGATTAGTTTGGAGAATAATTTCCAAGTCTGAGGGTACTTTCAGACGTTACGGGCGGCCGGTTCACCACAGCGAACCACCAGGGGGGGCGAACGGCACAACCACGCCCGGGGGTTGGAAAACGACCCAAACAGACGTGCCGGGAACGGCAACACGGCCCGGAACCGGGCCGCACCATCGCGGCCCGTGGCAGCACAACAGACGTGCAGCCGAACCCCCGGCGGGCGCTAAACCCCCACAAGGCACCGGGCAGGGGCGGGACACAGACATGGCCGACTGAGGGCAAACGAAGCCACAAGGCAC
>QEPC01007521.1:1156162-1170849 GCA_003113815.1 Sphenodon punctatus | reverse complement strand
CGGGCCCCATTCACCACGGGCCATGGTTCACCGGTCCCCGCAGCCCAGGGAGAAGCAGCGCACATCTGTTGGCGTGCCCCTTCACCCCGGGCCATGGTCCAAACCACCCCACGGCCCGTGGTGAATGGAGCCCGCCGTAATGTCTGAAATCACCCATTGTTGTTTCTATCCATAAACACACACCTATTGCTTCCTCCAGGAGCTTGGTAACAGTCTATGCCCACAGCAGAAGTTTTACTGCCCAGTTCCTACATCATCTGCCTCCGTTTTATACCTTTCTGATCAGTCACTTGACCATCCTATCTTAAAGCTTCTCCCAGTGGACCAGTACACTCTGTTATGATCAGAATTTTATATTTAAAGAAGTAGTTTGCTCATTCATGATGGAAATGTTGGGTCTGAAAGTACAATCTATATGCAGGGCCCTGTGTTCACTACATTTTCTCCATTGGTGGCAATGGCAGTGGGGAAAACACAGTGAACATGGGTTCCTGTCTATATGTGAAATAAAGTGTGTGGTAATTTTGTCTACACCACTCTCACAAAGTAACTTCTTGGAGCACTTCCAGTCTGATTTTGAAAGAGTGAAAATGTCTGTATTTTTCACTTCTGATTAGATCTCCTTCCTCATGATATGACCTAATTAGACCTCTGACTCGAGTGCCTCAGGTAGGTAGCATGTCTTTTCCTCAGGTCTGAATGTTAACTAACTGTTTTCTAATTTCTGGTGAAGGCTGTATATTTTTTTTTCTACCTTTTTTACTCCTGAGCTCCATCTTTGGCTCTCCTTGTTCCTTCACCTATTTTATTCTTCAGTAACTATGTCTACCATAGGCATCAAGATGGTGCTCATAACCAGATTTAAGGAATAAATAAAATTTGTTTCATCCTGTGGCCGGAGGGGTGGGGTAAAAATGTTTTAAATAAATAAATCTCCAATTTCTTCATTGTCTTCAAACCCACCTTTCACTGTTTCTGCAATATTGCCAGAAGGTATCTTCTACTGAACCCCAAAGTCTTAGGACTTAAGGTCTTAGTAAGCCAGACTCCCCTGGGTTGAGTAGGAGTGTGTCTTTGTGAGGAGGTAGGACACCTTAGGATCTTGCTCCTTGGCTGACTATGGCTTGATCTTGTCCTAACCTAGACATGTCTGTTTATAGACTCGTCTTCCCAAACACCTAACAGTATACAGAGTTTGCACTCATCTGATATTGATCTACTCGCTGTGCTCTTTCAAGCAGTTTTGTGGTTGACAATTGGATATATGTGCTGCCCCATATTTTGGGAAATTTCAAATTTCCAACATCCTTCTGAAGCTTTTCTTCATATAAATTTCATTTTTACATTTTTTGTTTTGCTCTCTAGCTCACAAATCACTCCTACTGCGATACTGTACCATCATGATCACACAATTCCATCCATCCAGGATTCCATGTACAAATACATAGACTTTTTTTGCATGATGACTTAAAAGCCTTTCCTGCAGTGGGGGTGGGTGGCAGTCTCACACCCAGGATGCACAAAGTAGAAGTTTCTCTTCCTTTACATTCACAGTGCCCTTAAAGTAAGCAGTCCCAAGGGCTTCTCCAACAAAAAAAAAGTCTTACAGGATTGCTGAGTTGGAATGCACCTCAGGATCATCTAGTCCAATCCCCTGCTTCGAGGCAGAATATCCTCTACCCATAGCATCACATAGGAAAGCTTGTCCAGCTGGGTTTGGAAAACATCTACAGAGGGAGATTCCATTGTCTCTCTGGGAAGCTTATTCCCTTGCCCAATAGTTAGGAAGTTTTTCCTAATGTCTAAAAAAATCTAAGTTGTTGCAATTTAAGTCCATTCCCTCTTTTTCTGTCCATGACAGCAGAGAACAAATGTCCTCAACCTGTTTTGGGGGCATAATTTTATATATTGCTCTCATGTCCCCATTTTGTCAACTTTTCTCTAGACTAAACATACCCATTTCTTTCAGCCCTTTTATCATCTTTTCCCTGTGACAAGGAGTTACCTCCAAATGCCTCCAAATTTCTTCCTTTGAGACCTTCTCAAGTCCTGCCCCTTCTTCCTGGTTTTTCTTTCATCTTATAGTCCCGTCTGGCCAGCTGACTGCTCAAATTGCCACTGCTCTTAAAGGGGCAATATGCTTAATTACAAGGGGTTAAAAAATGGTACATGCCAGCAAGTTGTTATGCAGTGTGAAGAGAAACCAAAGTATCCTCACAACACCAAGATTGTCATTTTCAGGAAAAGGAATTTACTGTCTTATTGACATACTTACCTAATAGGATGTAAACATGTTACTCTCACATTACCCCACACTGATTCACCTGCTCATCTGTCCAGTGGCCCCCAGATGTTCATTCTGGGGCCACTAACAGGGAAGGCTGATAATCCCATGTGGGCTAATCTAGGCTACCACAGGGTAATACGCTGCCCTGTGACTGCTGGCCTGTGTTGGGAGGGAGGGCATGGGGTGCTGCAGTTTCTGAAGAGTCATTAAGGACAGCCCTACGTAGAGCACATTGCAGTAATCTAGCCTCAAGGTGATGATATTTAATTTTATTTATTTATTTATTCACATTTTTATTTTCACGTTATTTCTTCACATTATTTTCTTCACATTCCCTCCTGCTTACGCTTCTCGGGGCAACTAACAATATGAAAAGTATGGAGAACAGTGGCCAGGTCCGAATCCGAAAGAAAAGGCCTCAGCCTCCTCACCGGATGAAGTTAGCCATCACAATCGCGGATTGTTACAGTCACAGTGATTTGCAGGGTCAACACCATGAGAATATGCCCAAGTCTCTTTAAGGAACCCTGCACACAGGAATTAATGAGACACCTGATCATCATCTGTGCCAACAAGGTGGAAAGGTGAAGATGCCAGAGTGCAGAGCAGCGAGCGTGGAGGGAGGAGCATAGTGTAAGAGCTGAGTGCTCACCTTGCTAAGAGAGGCCATGCAGGAGCAACTGTCTCCATGTAGGCTGAAGCCAAGCCTGCACCTGAGGACTGAGTGAAAGACCTGGACTCTACAGGAGCCAGCACAACTAAAGCAGCCAGCTCAGCCAAAGCAGAGCAAGGAGACCAGATAGGAGCCAACTAGGTTATAGGCTTGGAAGGTGCTTCTGGTTGGGCTGGGCAAAGCCCTTTTATCCTGGAGGTTTGGGACTGTCTGTAGGAGTGTGTGGGGAGAGCAGAGTAAAAGGACAAACCTAACCCAACCAAAGGGGCACCATGCTCTGAGTTAGCGAGTGGTAGCGCCAGCTAATTCTCCTGAGTTGAGCGCTACAGAAACACGAGGGAGGATTGTGCCTGTGGTACTGTTACATGGATATAATTCCTTCCCCAATGTAACTAAGCTAAGCACGTGTATCTGCAACCTCAGACCTTCATGAATGTATGTATCCTTGTCTCTTCCTCGGTTGCCCCCATCCCTCATCTCCTGATCTTTGTCTTTCTTAGATTGTAAGTCCCCCAGGGCAGAGACCCTGCCTATTTGCAACAGTTGTAAAGTGCCAGGTACATTGTCTGCACTAGATAAATACTTATACTGCTAATTAATTACTATTATAACAGTTTAAGATACCATAAATGGTAACTCAAGACTAGTTAGTTTAAGCAAAGTTACTCTGTGTTTTTCCACCTAGCAGACAATAACTTAGATTTTTTTTCTTCTTATTTCCAACAATATATTTTTCCTCAATTGAATTCATTATCCCTAATTTATGCATTTCCAGTAGTTATGCTTTTCTAAAGTAGTTTCTTTGCAATACTAAGCCATCACCTTCCCTGCCTGTATCATTATACTCACAGCACAAAGTTTTTACTATAATGGAGACATTTTAGTCTTCATAGTCAATGCCATGTTTAATTCATATTGTAAAGTGACTACTACAGATATCTCTCCAATTGATCATGTCTCGCTTTCACAGTCTCTTCCTTTATTGTACCTTACAGTTCTCTCATCTTTTTATTTTTATTTTTAATATAATTCCCTCTACTATATGAAAACGAGATATCCCCTCACAACTGTCTTATAGGCATCCAAAGGTTTCAGTAGGTTTCAAATGTGTTATTAATTTCAAAATATCATATGTTTTATTTACATTTATTTTATTAATGATATTATTCAGCAGGGATGAGGCATTCAGTATATGTATATCTGTGTCTTTATATTTGTCAGACACTATAGCTGACTAGCAGAAGGTGCTAAAACCATATAATAATGCTGTCCCTTTAGATGTGTTAACTTAGAATTCCACTGTTCTATTGAGATGAAGCAAAGCCCTGTGTATAGAATACATTAGGTGATTTTTTTTAAATGGGAAATGGAAATTAATTAGTAGTACCCTGGCATATCTTAAGCCAGTACACCCAAGCCTATTGTCTTTCATTTGGAGTTGGGTGCTTAGCTTTCCTAGGTCTCTTTACAAGCACAGCACCTCTAAAATTTATTAGAAAGGCATTAGTTGCTTAAGTGTCACAACCTAATCATGATTATCTTGATCTCCTTGACCCTCCTGCCTCAGATATAGTTTTACTATTGCTAGGACCTGTTGCTTCTCTCTGCAAAACGTTCTAAAATCCATACCTTCCTTACTGCTCCCACTACCAGCACTCTAGTCCATGCTCTATCATCTCACTTTGATTAATTCAACTTCTTTACTGGCCTTTCCCCGCCCTCTCACCCTCATCCTTTCGTTTCTATCCAACACTCTGCTGGTCAGATCATCCATTTGTCCTCTGCTTTGATCATGTTCCACCTCTTCTCTTCTCCTTCCGCTGGCTCCCTCTCCCCCTTCATATCAAGTACAAGCTAGGGGTGTACACCAGGGATCCAATTCGTTTTTGTTTTTCTTCATTATTAAAATTTTCATTTTTCTGGATTTTTATATTGAGAATTTTCATTTTTGTCATTGTTTCATTTTTCTTTTTCCATTGGTTTCAATGGGAAATATATTTCTGGCTGTAACATTTTCATTTTTAATCCACCTTGCATAAAACATGCACATATTCTATCCTTCACCACAGGAATCAACCCTGCCAGTTTTCATAATGATTGGATAAAAAGTTCCAATTCTGTAAGCAATTTAATTTCATGGTTTGCGCACGTATTTCCAGCTCTAACGTCTTTGTTTGCCATTCAATTTGGATGAAACTTGGACAAGTTGGTTCCCTTGCCAAAGGAATAATCCCTACCAAATTTCAAAAAACCTGGATAAAGGGTCCCAATTTTATAAGCAATGAAATTTTGGCAATTTTAACAGAAGTTACAAATTTCCTTAAATCAATTGCAGGTGTTGCCTCTGTTTAAATTATAAAGGTTTTACTAAATGCAGATATCTGCTTATTGGAGCATTTGTAGAGAGGGTGAAGAAGACAGGAGGAGGTGGGCAGAGTAGATGCCCGAGGCACTGGCATAGGCTTCATTCATTGGCTGAAAGTCTATGGGGGCATACATGGGGGAGAATAGGTGCAGTGTTCTGCTTTTATGAGCACATACAGTGATGCTGGCAAATGCAGCACATAGCGTCACACACACAGCACTGAGCCAGCCTATGAGCCAAACATGATCTAGTCATTATTATTATTATTTTATTATTATTATACGTTNAGGAGCCAGCACAACTAAAGCAGCCAGCTCAGCCAAAGCAGAGCAAGGAGACCAGATAGGAGCCAACTAGGTTATAGGCTTGGAAGGTGCTTCTGGTTGGGCTGGGCAAAGCCCATTTATCCTGGAGGTTTGGGACTGTCTGTAGGAGTGTGTGGGGAGAGCAGAGTAAAAGGACAAACCTAACCCAACCAAAGGGGCACCATGCTCTGAGTTAGCGAGTGGTAGCGCCAGCTAATTCTCCTGAGTTGAGCGCTACAGAAACACGAGGGAGGATTGTGCCTGTGGTACTGTTACATGGATATAATTCCTTCCCCAATGTAACTAAGCTAAGCACGTGTATCTGCAACCTCAGACCTTCATGAATGTATGTATCCTTGTCTCTTCCTCGGTTGCCCCCATCCCTCATCTCCTGATCTTTGTCTTTCTTAGATTGTAAGACCCCCAGGGCAGAGACCCTGCCTATTTGCAACAGTTGTAAAGTGCCAGGTACATTGTATGCACTAGATAAATACTTATACTGCTAATTAATTACTATTATAACAGTTTAAGATACCATAAATGGTAACTCAAGACTAGTTAGTTTAAGCAAAGTTACTCTGTGTTTTTCCACCTAGCAGACAATAACTTAGATTTTTTTTCTTCTTATTTCCAACAATATATTTTTCCTCAATTGTATTCATTATCCCTAATTTATGCATTTCCAGTAGTTATGCTTTTCTAAAGTAGTTTCTTTGCAATACTAAGCCATCACCTTCCCTGCCTGTATCATTATACTCACAGCACAAAGTTTTTACTATAATGGAGACATTTTAGTCTTCATAGTCAATGCCATGTTTAATTCATATTGTAAAGTGACTACTACAGATATCTCTCCAATTGATCATGTCTCGCTTTCACAGTCTCTTCCTTTATTGTACCTTACAGTTCTCTCATATTTTTATTTTTATTTTTAATATAATTCCCTCTACTATATGAAAACGAGATATCCCCTCACAACTGTCTTATAGGCATCCAAAGGTTTCAGTAGGTTTCAAATGTGTTATTAATTTCAAAATATCATTTGTTTTATTTACATTTATTTTATTAATTATATTATTCAGCAGGGATGAGGCATTCAGTATATGTATATCTGTGTCTTTATATTTGTCAGACACTATAGCTGACTAGCAGAAGGTGCTAAAACCATATAATAATGCTGTCCCTTTAGATGTGTTAACTTAGAATTCCACTGTTCTATTGAGATGAAGCAAAGCCCTGTGTATAGAATACATTAGGTGATTTTTTTTAAATGGGAAATGGAAATTAATTAGTAGTACCCTGGCATATCTTAAGCCAGTACACCCAAGCCTATTGTCTTTCATTTGGAGTTGGGTGCTTAGCTTTCCTAGGTCTCTTTACAAGCACAGCACCTCTAAAATTTATTAGAAAGGCATTAGTTGCTTAAGTGCCACAACCTAATCATGATTATCTTGATCTCCTTGACCCTCCTGCCTCAGATATAGTTTTACTATTGCTAGGACCTGTTGCTTCTCTCTGCAAAACGTTCTAAAATCCATACCTTCCTTACTGCTCCCACTACCAGCACTCTAGTCCATGCTCTGTCATCTCACTTTGATTAATTCAACTTCTTTACTGGCCTTTCCCCGCCCTCTCACCCTCATCCTTTCGTTTCTATCCAACACTCTGCTGGTCAGATCATCCATTTGTCCTCTGCTTTGATCATGTTCCACCTCTTCTCTTCTCCTTCCGCTGGCTCCCTCTCCCCCTTCATATCAAGTACAAGCTAGGGGTGTACACCAGGGATCCAATTCGTTTTTGTTTTTCTTCATTATTAAAATTTTCATTTTTCTGGATTTTTATATTGAGAATTTTCATTTTTGTCATTGTTTCATTTTTCTTTTTCCATTGGTTTCAATGGGAAATATATTTCTGGCTGTAACATTTTCATTTTTAATCCACCTTGCATAAAACATGCACATATTCTATCCTTCACCACAGGAATCAACCCTGCCAGTTTTCATAATGATTGGATAAAAAGTTCCAATTCTGTAAGCAATTTAATTTCATGGTTTGCGCACGTATTTCCAGCTCTAACGTCTTTGTTTGCCATTCAATTTGGATGAAACTTGGACAAGTTGGTTCCCTTGCCAAAGGAATAATCCCTACCAAATTTCAAAAAACCTGGATAAAGGGTCCCAATTTTATAAGCAATGAAATTTTGGCAATTTTAACAGAAGTTACAAATTTCCTTAAATCAATTACAGGTGTTGCCTCTGTTTAAATTATAAAGGTTTTACTAAATGCAGATATCTGCTTATTGGAGCATTTGTAGAGAGGGTGAAGAAGACAGGAGGAGGTGGGCAGAGTAGATGCCCGAGGCACTGGCATAGGCTTCATTCATTGGCTGAAAGTCTATGGGGGCATACATGGGGGAGAATAGGTGCAGTGTTCTGCTTTTATGAGCACATACAGTGATGCTGGCAAATGCAGCACATAGCGTCACACACACAGCACTGAGCCAGCCTATGAGCCAAACATGATCTAGTCATTATTATTATTATTTTATTATTATTATACGTTTTTATATAGCGCCAGAGCTACCTAGCGCTTTACAGAGAATAAAATAGACATGGTCCCTGCCCGAGAGCTTGCAGTGGTGTTTTGAACTAGTCCTGCCTTTAACGTTTTTTAAACCATAAGTGTTTTGTTTGTTTTTGGAAATTTCCAAGCTTTTTGTAATGTGAGACATAGAATAATGTGAATTTTTGGATAGATAACATTTTGAAAATAATGTAGTAAAGAAGTGGATACAAAGCACTTCACCTTTGATTCTGATGAAAACGCAAAAAGCAGCTGTTGACATTTCTGCCCTAAAGGAAGAATTGATGAGTCTTTGCTTCCCAGTGTTTCTCTGTTTGACCTTATTGTGCTGCTGCTCCGGACGGTCTGTCTCCAGCACCCAGACAGCAGGAGGCGCAGGGGAGCCAGGAAGAAGGGTTGTGAGCTATTACGCCCCGCTCCCCCTTTCACCACCAGGCGGGACTGGCAGATTGAGGCAGAGAGTAAGGTACTGGCCCAGCTGCTTCAACCACCTGCAGTTCGCTATCCAGGGACCCTGTTGCCCGGGGGCTTGTTGGATGGGGCTGAGGAGGTGCGCTGGGGACAAGCCTTCCTGAATATCACCTGGGTCACTGCCAGAACTGCCCTGTATGAGGCTGCATCCACCACCAGCGCTGAGCCTCCTTCCCGACAAGCGCTCGGCCCCCTCGCAGACAATCTCCTCCCCCCACTCAAGCTCTCTACTGTTGAAGGAGCCTAAGAACTTTAAATCCAACACTCCTATCATAACTTAAAATGCGAGACTCATCCCCACCTGTTCTCTCTGCAGCTGGGAAGGGGATTCTGATGCCTATCCCTGTGGCTCCCCCCCCCCCCCTTNCTCATCTTTTTATTTTTATTTTTAATATAATTCCCTCTACTATATGAAAACGAGATATCCCCTCACAACTGTCTTATAGGCATCCAAAGGTTTCAGTAGGTTTCAAATGTGTTATTAATTTCAAAATATCATTTGTTTTATTTACATTTATTTTATTAATTATATTATTCAGCAGGGATGAGGCATTCAGTATATGTATATCTGTGTCTTTATATTTGTCAGACACTATAGCTGACTAGCAGAAGGTGCTAAAACCATATAATAATGCTGTCCCTTTAGATGTGTTAACTTAGAATTCCACTGTTCTATTGAGATGAAGCAAAGCCCTGTGTATAGAATACATTAGGTGATTTTTTTTAAATGGGAAATGGAAATTAATTAGTAGTACCCTGGCATATCTTAAGCCAGTACACCCAAGCCTATTGTCTTTCATTTGGAGTTGGGTGCTTAGCTTTCCTAGGTCTCTTTACAAGCACAGCACCTCTAAAATTTATTAGAAAGGCATTAGTTGCTTAAGTGTCACAACCTAATCATGATTATCTTGATCTCCTTGACCCTCCTGCCTCAGATATAGTTTTACTATTGCTAGGACCTGTTGCTTCTCTCTGCAAAACGTTCTAAAATCCATACCTTCCTTACTGCTCCCACTACCAGCACTCTAGTCCATGCTCTATCATCTCACTTTGATTAATTCAACTTCTTTACTGGCCTTTCCCCGCCCTCTCACCCTCATCCTTTCGTTTCTATCCAACACTCTGCTGGTCAGATCATCCATTTGTCCTCTGCTTTGATCATGTTCCACCTCTTCTCTTCTCCTTCCGCTGGCTCCCTCTCCCCCTTCATATCAAGTACAAGCTAGGGGTGTACACCAGGGATCCAATTCGTTTTTGTTTTTCTTCATTATTAAAATTTTCATTTTTCTGGATTTTTATATTGAGAATTTTCATTTTTGTCATTGTTTCATTTTTCTTTTTCCATTGGTTTCAATGGGAAATATATTTCTGGCTGTAACATTTTCATTTTTAATCCACCTTGCATAAAACATGCACATATTCTATCCTTCACCACAGGAATCAACCCTGCCAGTTTTCATAATGATTGGATAAAAAGTTCCAATTCTGTAAGCAATTTAATTTCATGGTTTGCGCACGTATTTCCAGCTCTAACGTCTTTGTTTGCCATTCAATTTGGATGAAACTTGGACAAGTTGGTTCCCTTGCCAAAGGAATAATCCCTACCAAATTTCAAAAAACCTGGATAAAGGGTCCCAATTTTATAAGCAATGAAATTTTGGCAATTTTAACAGAAGTTACAAATTTCCTTAAATCAATTGCAGGTGTTGCCTCTGTTTAAATTATAAAGGTTTTACTAAATGCAGATATCTGCTTATTGGAGCATTTGTAGAGAGGGTGAAGAAGACAGGAGGAGGTGGGCAGAGTAGATGCCCGAGGCACTGGCATAGGCTTCATTCATTGGCTGAAAGTCTATGGGGGCATACATGGGGGAGAATAGGTGCAGTGTTCTGCTTTTATGAGCACATACAGTGATGCTGGCAAATGCAGCACATAGCGTCACACACACAGCACTGAGCCAGCCTATGAGCCAAACATGATCTAGTCATTATTATTATTATTTTATTATTATTATACGTTTTTATATAGCGCCAGAGCTACCTAGCGCTTTACAGAGAATAAAATAGACATGGTCCCTGCCCGAGAGCTTGCAGTGGTGTTTTGAACTAGTCCTGCCTTTAACGTTTTTTAAACCATAAGTGTTTTGTTTGTTTTTGGAAATTTCCAAGCTTTTTGTAATGTGAGACATAGAATAATGTGAATTTTTGGATAGATAACATTTTGAAAATAATGTAGTAAAGAAGTGGATACAAAGCACTTCACCTTTGATTCTGATGAAAACGCAAAAAGCAGCTGTTGACATTTCTGCCCTAAAGGAAGAATTGATGAGTCTTTGCTTCCCAGTGTTTCTCTGTTTGACCTTATTGTGCTGCTGCTCCGGACGGTCTGTCTCCAGCACCCAGACAGCAGGAGGCGCAGGGGAGCCAGGAAGAAGGGTTGTGAGCTATTACGCCCCGCTCCCCCTTTCACCACCAGGCGGGACTGGCAGATTGAGGCAGAGAGTAAGGTACTGGCCCAGCTGCTTCAACCACCTGCAGTTCGCTATCCAGGGACCCTGTTGCCCGGGGGCTTGTTGGATGGGGCTGAGGAGGTGCGCTGGGGACAAGCCTTCCTGAATATCACCTGGGTCACTGCCAGAACTGCCCTGTATGAGGCTGCATCCACCACCAGCGCTGAGCCTCCTTCCCGACAAGCGCTCGGCCCCCTCGCAGACAATCTCCTCCCCCCACTCAAGCTCTCTACTGTTGAAGGAGCCTAAGAACTTTAAATCCAACACTCCTATCATAACTTAAAATGCGAGACTCATCCCCACCTGTTCTCTCTGCAGCTGGGAAGGGGATTCTGATGCCTATCCCTGTGGCTCCCCCCCCCCCCTTACTTGGCTGGGTGTTCCCATCACAACGAGGGGCCAAGGTTACTGCCCATGATAAAGGAGGAGACACATTCCTGTGGGTGTGGTTCACTTATCCGCCTTGGGCATGGAGACATATGGTTACAGGCATCTCTTTCACTCAGATACACTGGATATCTGCACTGGCCAGTCATAGCTCGCGGTGTCTTTTACATTTCTGCCATGTCCCAGGTTCATAGTCCCACAACGTGCAGTTGGGGGGGGGGGGGAGGGAGTCCTGCGGTGTGGGATGTCTGTGCAACATTGATACTGGGTGAACTGGTTTAGAGATGATATTCAATGGCTTATGGCAGATTCCTTGTCCATTTGTGATGACTATGACCTTCAACTGAGGAGCCTGTTGCTTTTTGGACAACATGTGCGCAGCTGTGATTGCAAGTGGAAAGCAAGAAAGTTCAGGTTCCATTTTCTGGGGGCCCCTGGGGATGGGTCTTTGGTGGGAATGCCACTACCGTGGGACACGAGGAAGACCATCGTTCTGCAGGACATTTGTCATCTGGCAGAGTTTGGCTTCTGGCATCTAGAAGGGGACTCCTCCCTCCCAATCACCCTTGCCAGCATCATGCTGGCAGCCCGGGGTTACAGGAGAGTGACAGGAGTGCAAGGAATGCCTGCATGAACTGTGGTTGCTCACACACATGGCTGAGGGTTCATACCTGAATGGGGTGCCCAATGCAATGGAGATTTATTTATTTATTTTATTTCAAAAACTTATTACCCCACCCCTCTTGCAGAACCAATGGCAGTTCTGTTTGAGATTTGGAGCTCACTGGATGTCCAGATCGCTCTGGGCAAATGAACCTCCAGAGGGAGGGAGTTCCACAACATTGTAGCAACAACCAAAAACGCCTCTCTGCATGCCCTGTTAAACGGACAAGAGTGGCAGATGAAATCCACAGGAGCATCCTCCCAGATGACCACACGGGCCGCAACAGGGCGAAAAGTGGTCTCTTAGATATATGGGGTTCAGGTCATTTATGGCTTTAAAGGTCAAAACCAACACCTTGACTTGTGCCTGAAAATCTATAGGTAGCTAGTGCAGACTCTGGAGCACTGGTGTAACATTCAGCACTAGCTGCAGCTGTAATTAGCAACAAATAATCCACAAAATAAGCATGTATGGTAATGAATTAAGTATCTATGATGTATTAATGTTGATGTTATGTTGCGCAATGTAGATAACCAAGAATAAATAATTTCCATGTTTTTTGGCATTTAAGTTTTGTTGTACGTTAAATATGTTTTGAACTGTAAGTGTAATTAATTGTCATTGTTTTTGGCATTTAAGTTCATTAATGATCTGAAAAGGAGTAAAGAGTGGGGTGGTCAAATTTGCATATGACTATATTCAAGGTCATTAAAACACAAGCAGACTGAATATTTATTTATTTATTATTTATTTATTAATTAAATTTTTACCCCGCCCCTCCTGAACACATCTCGGGGCGGCTTCCATCAATAAAATACAATTTAAAACAATCCAAACACTTAAAATACCATATAAACATTAAAATACTATATAAACATATAAACAGGGCCTGGAATATAAATTGCTTGGGATAGGGGAATAAAACTCAACTACCCACCCCCTCCCCAAAGGCCCGGGCGAACAACAAGGTCTTGCATTTCCGCCAAAATACTAATAGGCTTGGGGCCAGCCGGGCCTCCTCCGGCAGGGAGTTCGAGAGACGCACCCCGGCCACCGAGAATGCAGGAGGATCTTGCAAGACTGGGTGACTGGGCATCTAAATGGCAGATGAAATTTAATGTGGACAAGTACAAAGTGATGCACATAGGGGGAAATAATTTAAATTATATGTACACAATGCTGGGTTCTAAATTATGAGTTGCCACTCAAGAAAAGTATCTTGGAATCATTGTGGACAATACATTGAAATCCTCAGCTCAGTGTGCGGCGAAGCACACCAAAAAAGCAAGCCGTATGTTAGGAATTATTCATAAGGGGATAGATAATAAAACTGAACATATCATGTCTCTATATAAATCTATAGTGTGACTGCACCTTGAGTATTGTGTGCAGTTCTGGTCACCCCATCTAAAAAGTTACAGTTGAAATGGAAAATGTACAGAGAAGGGCAACAAAAATGATAATGAATATGGAATAGCTCCCCTATGAAGAGATGCTAAATAGGTTAGGACTCCTTAGCTTGGAGAACAGATGACAGAGGGGATATGATAAACGTTTATAAAATCATGAGTAGTGTGGAATGAGTAAAACTGTTATTTACCCTCAAATAGTAAGAAATAGGGGACACCCCATGAAACTAAGAAGTAGCAGATTTAAAACAAATAAAACGTTTTTTACTTAATGCACAATTAGATTGTAGAATTTGTTGCCAATAGATGTGGTCAAGACCAGTAGTATAGCTGGGTTTAAAAAATGATTTGAAAATTTTCTGGAGGGTAGCTCCATTAGTAGCTATTAGCTGTGCAGGTTTAGGGGATGGACTTTCTTACTGTCTGGAGCTGGGAGTGAACAACAGGAACAGATCGCTGCATTATGATCTGTTGGGTACTTCTTCCAAGTGACTGAGATAGGCCACTCTTGGAGACAGGTGCTGGACTGGATGGCCCATTAGTCTGACCCAGTATGGCACTACTTATGATATTCTTAAACTTCCCCCAAATCCAAAATGAAACAATTCTCAGTATTCTAAATTCTCCTTTTAAACATTACACTGCAAACACAACTTTCTCTACGGTGAAGACGAGAATGAGTCACACATAACAGATGTTATTTTGGTGAATAACCTATTAGATTATGCTCAGATAGTATGGTGAGGAGGGCCTTAGAGGAACTTATAGAGATGAAATAAGAACTTGTATCCGCATTAGCTTCATCAAACTCCTATGAAAAAGACAGTATATTTATTTATTTATTTTTAAAAACTTTATAACCCACCCCTCCTGCATGGCAGCTTAGGACAGCTTACAATTTTTTTTAAAATAACACATTAAAATACAAATATAAAAGGCTCTTTATTATTATTATTATTATTATTATTAACAAACATTTATATAGCGCCAGCAGTGTACCTGGCACTTTACAAAGTAATAAAATAGACACGGTC
>QEPC01007521.1:1099712-1154030 GCA_003113815.1 Sphenodon punctatus | reverse complement strand
CTGGACCACATCGGTTTCCTTGATCCCTCCCAGTCTGGGTTTCGGCCTGGGTATGGTACGGAGACTGCATTGGTGGCCTTGGTTGACGATCTCCATCTGGCATTGGACCAGGGTTGTCAGACCTTATTGGTCCTGCTAGACCTTTCGGCTGCATTCGACACAATCGCCCATGAGGTGTTGATGACTTGCCTGCGGGACCATGCCGGGATTGGAGGGATGGTCTTGGACTGGTTTCGTTCATTCCTGGCTGGGAGAACTCACCGGGTGGTCTTGAGGGAGTGTACGTCTTCTCCCCGGGACCTTGTGTGTGGAGTCCCACAGGGTGCTATTCTGTCCCCCCTCTTGTTTAACATCTATATGCAGCCATTAGAGGAGATCGTGAGAGGGTTTCAGGGCATGCAGTGTCATCAGTATGCTGATGACACTCAGCTCTACCTCTCTTTTTCTACCGACCCAGGTCATGCAGTCTCATTTTCCCAGTGCCTGTCAGCTGTGGGGGCCTGGATGAGGTCGAGCCATCTGAAATTGAATCCTGACAAGACTGAGGTGATGTTGGCGGGCGAGGGCTTGGGGAGCCTAGGGGTAGTTGAATCTCCTCTTGTTGGGGGGGTTCGCCCTCCCATGGTCTCTCAAGAGCGGAGTCTGTGTGTGCTCCTCGATTCATGGCTCAGCTTGGAATCTCAGGTTGTGGCCGTGGTTGGGAGTGTGTTTTGGCAGTTACATCTTGTACGGTGGCTTTGGCTGTATCTCTCAGACTCTGACCTCACCACTGTCATCCATGCCTTCATCACCTCGAGGCTGGATTACTGCAACGCATTCTACATGGGACTGCCTGAGAAGTTGGTCCGGAGGCTGCAGCTGGTGCAGAATGCCGCAGCCTGTCTCCTTATGGGGGCGGGGCGCAGGGAGCACATGACACCTGTGCTCCGGACTCTGCACTAGCTGCCTATAAAGCACTGGGCTAAGTTCAAGGCGCTGGTTTTAACCTTTAAAGTCCTTCACGGCCTGGGTCCTGCTTATCTGCAGGACCGCCCCATGTGCCCGTGCGACCCCTGAGATCCTCTGTGGGAGCCTTTTTGGAGGTTCCCCAGGCGAGGTGGGTGGCCACTGATGTTAAATCTTTTTGGTGGTCGCCCCTGTGCTGTGGGATTCGCTCCTGGAGGAGGCTCGGTTGGCCCCCACTCTCCTGTCATTTTGACGATTATGTACGGCCTGGCGGTTCCGACAGGCCTTTGGCGAGGGGTAGAGGGTGGGTGGCGGAGGGAGTGTTTTGTTTTGGTTCCCCCCCCTTGCATAATATGGAATTTTTAATTGTTTTAAATGTTTTATTGTTTTTATACTTGTTGTTCGCCGCCCCGGGCTGCCCGGTGGGCAGGAGGGGCGGGATAAAAAATTTTATATAAATAAATAAATAAATAAAAATCAGAATATTGATGACACTGAACATTAAACCGTCTCACGACCTCACCCAGTGGCTGCATATACATGTTAAACAGAAGAGGGAATAAGATGGAACCTTGTCGGACTCCACATGACAGGTTCCGGGGTGATGAAAAATTATCCCTGAGCACCACCTGCTGGGTTCTTTCGGCCAGGAAAGAGCAGAACCATTCAAGAAGTATTCCGCCCACACCGGCACAGTCCTGCAGGCAAGTCACCAATATAGCGTGGTCAACAGTATCAAAAGCAGCTGACAGATCTAACAGAATCAACAGTGTTGAATGACACTGGTCCAATTCACGGTGGAGGTCTTTGACCAAAGCCACAACCACAGTCTCAGTGCCATAACCCAGGCGAAAGCCGGGCTGCAAGGGATCTAGATACCTGATGGGGTCAAGATGTCCCTGTAGCTGCCAAGCCACTACCCATTCAATAACCTTCCCTAAAAAGGAAAGGTTAGAGACAGACCAACAACAGGCAAGGGAGTCAACATCAAACAATGGTTTTTTGAGCAGAGGCCGCACCACCACTCCTTTGAGGCAGCTCAGCACTCTGTCCTCCCAGAGGGAGGTAATGACCACCCTCACCAACAACTTCCCCAATGTCTCCTGGCTGGCCTTAACCAGCCATGACAGTCGAGGTCACAAAAGGTGGCTCTAACAGCCCCAAGAACATCCTCCGCATCAGTGGGCGACACCCACCAAAACTGATCCCATGAAACTGAACTAAGCAGGACTTCCATTACTTCTGGTTCTGCCACTGTAATAAGTGCGGTGTCAAAATCATGATGAATACGAGTGATTTTTATCAGCAAACTAATCTATAAACTTGTTATAGTGGGCACTGAAAAATTCTAGTTCCAGGCGGAGGGAAGGCAGACCGACCAGCCCCCTCACCACCTGGAAAAGCTCCGCTGGACAAGACTTCACAGCTGCTATGAGGGTGGCAAAGAACTCCTTCTTCACCATCTGCACAGCCACACAAACTAGCTCTATGTCGCAATCAGTCAGCTTCAGTGCAAGAGCGACACCACTGTTACTCCAACTGCCGACCTTGCCGTTTCAGCTGCCGCAGCTTCTCAATAAACCAGAGAGGTCTGTGATGCTGGTGCACAGGGAGCAGATGCCTAGGAGCCATCCGGTCAATGGCCTCCATCAGAAAGATGTTCCTAACCATGATAAGGTCATCAAGCGGATGGCTGTCAAGATCAGAGGTAACTTTCCGGGAGGATTCCAGAACCTCTCCGGTTCTATTAGTCTCTGAGAGTGAACCAACTGAACAGGTTCCACACCTCTTTGGGGGGAGACATGCGCTGAGAGACAGGCCCGTAGGAGGTAATGATCCATTCATGACAAGGGCACTGCTGACACCTCCCGGCTCCCCCACCAAGTTTATAAGTAAAAACTTTTACAAGTGTGCTGAATTTGGTTATATTCTTGATCCTTGATGGCGTCTCCAGCAAGTTGGTGTCCTTGGTTCACTTCTGACTTAAAAGATAGATGTTTACGGAATACCCTTCACCCAACCCCTATTCCTGCCTGACAATTGCTTGGCCAAAAAGAAAGGTCTTACATTTTATTTATTTTATCACCTAGGCCTTTGGGGAGGGGGGTTGGGGGGTTAATCTCCCCCTACCCTTATTTATTGTTTTATTGTGTGCCTAACCGTGTTTTAATATTAATATGATTGTTTTAAATTTTATATATTGTATTTTTATGTTTTAAAATTGTTAGCCGCCCTGAGCTGTTTTCAGGAGGGGAGGGGGGGGATATAAATCAGTAAAAAAAAATAATACATTTTATGCATCTTGAAGGTCTCCCAGCTATGCCTGACAGGGCCTGACAACATTTAACTTCCAGCACCTGATGGACTTACAGCACAAAAATAAACAACATTCATTTCTGATGCCATTATTAAAAAATAGCTATAAACAAAGCTTCACATAATAGCTGTATTACACAATAGTGGCCCATAAAACTCGACAATTGGTTAAAATAATTAAACAAGTATTTACTTGGATGATCTCTGTGGTAGGAATAGCCAAAGTATTTCCCAACGCGGCAGTAATACAGAAGATGCTGAGGTTGTATTCTGTTTTAGTTGGCAAGTTTTTTAAAGTCTGTCACTGCCACTGAAATAAATGTTAAAAAGCAAACCTGTTAGTATGAAAGTATGTCAGTATGCTGGGGGGGAGGGGGTGAAGGGGAGGGCAGGTCTACTCCAGCTGCAGGGGGTTTAAGCAGAACCCCTCGCTGCTGCAGTCGGCCCACAGGTGCCCCCACCCCCTTGCCAAAGAGCTGCGGGTGGATTGGCAGCCACTCTAGGCTGCCTCCTGCAGCTCTATGGCTGTTGCAGGGGCAACCTGCAGCCAGGAGCATTGCTGCAGCAGCCGTCCATCGTTTAGATGGACCACTGCTCTGCCCCCAGCTGGTGTTCCAGGTTTGAGTGTCCCACTTCACTCACAGTGCTGAGATATATTCTGGAGCTGGGCTGCTCCCTTCCTGCTCCGCCTCACCCCAGGTTGACCTGCCTCTACACGGAAAGATGCCTCAGGCCGCATTCACATCTGCGGTGGTGGCAGAGAGAGCGGGGAGGAGCCGGATGACGGGAAAAGAGCCGGTGCGAATGGGGATCTGCCGTGGCTTCTCTTACGCATGTCAGAGCAGGATTTTATGCCCTGACATGCGCGAGAGAAGCTGCAGCAGATCCTCGTTCGCACCGGTTCTTTTCCCGTAATCTGGCTCCTCCCCACTCTCTCCGCCACCACAGATGTGAATGCGGCCTCAGTCTCCTGCTCCCTCAACTGCCTTTTCTCCTATGCTGCTCCCTATGTCTGGAACTCCATCCCCGAGTGCATACACTCTGCTCCCTCCTGACTTTTAACTCCCTCCTAAAAGCCTCTCGCTTTCCCTAACTCTTCTCCCTTGTAACTAAGCTAAAGCACCTGCACGTACGACTTTTTAACTTCATGAATGTATACATCCCGCCCTCTGTTCCTCTCTCCCTTGTCCATCCGATATTGTAGGGCCACTGCAGCAAGGACTTGTCTCTGGCGATTATTCAGTGCCAGGCACATTGCTGGTACTATAAATACAAAATAATAATGATTAATAATAATATTAGGAAAGTGTGCATCTGAAGAGCTACAGGCCAAACATGTCCTTGTATTCTTTCAATGTTGCCCATTTAAACAGCTAACGTTCCAAACACTGCCAATCTTACTAACAGATGTACTATAACATCTGCATGGGCTAACCTATCCTGTATGAGATGCAGAATCACAAAGCAAAATTAGTACACGAAATAATGTCTTAGAACTTGTTTTACAGCAGCCTCATCTTTGAGCTGGAGACGGGATTTTGTAATTACTCAATAACAAGTTTATGCTGTGCACAAATAAAGAAATGGAAGTATTTAGATTCATTTCTTTATTGCACTTCCCCAGTTTGTAAACAGTAAAGATTTAATTACATTTAAGAAATGTAATTTCATCCAGTCCCAATTGAACCTTTCTGTTAGTAGCTAAAGATTATGTTTTCATGTTAATAATTTTATTGGAAAATATCTATTGCCTGATTAATTTATCATTATTATTATTTTAGCAGTGCACCCACAAATCCTATTGAAATCAGGGGAAGCTCTTGATGCTCAGTACCGTAGAATATCTGTCCAATAAGGCTAGATCCACCTTTTGGGTCAAGTAAGGCCGTTTCCATTGAAGAAAGTGGAGTTCCTCCAGCAGTGAACGTACTTCTCAGCATGACTAGTTGGCATCTACTGAGATGCCATTATTTTATTCATTCTGAAAAACTGAGCTAGTGTTCTCACTAATGATGCTTCCTACTTAATCCAAAAACCATTTCTACCTGCAGGTATTCAACAAACTCATTCAAAAATTCTCTGCAACGTAGGCAAGGAGCATGTAAAACTGAATACACTTAATAAAACCATATTTAGCAGTATTGCATTATAAGAGCAAGAGTTTGTTTTGGTCCTCAAACAGAGACAACTGAGTATGTAAAATTCTCTCTGTTGGAAGTCCTTGCCTGTAGACAGTCCTAAATGTGAAGAAATAGACCAAAATTTTCAAAACTGGTTTCCTAGAGTAAGACTCTGAATCTATAGGGTGATCACTGTTACACATATAGGGAGGTAGATAGCACTATAACCTTGCACTTCTAGATAAAAGCATGAACTTTCCACACATGCTATCTCTATATATGATATCCATCCACTATCTTGGTTTCAAGATGGTGCTCCTCAAGACTTGAAATTGTCCAAATTAAACCTATTTAAATTTTGCTTTAAATTTGCCATTAATATGCCACAATATTAATGGCATATGTGTCATGTTTGGGCTCATTTCAAATTAAAACAGAAGACAGACTATAGCCCCCACACTAGGAATAAGTCACAGACACAAAGGATATGGGTAAAAACAGGCCGTAGCTGTTTTATTGAATCTGAATTTAATTAATAACCTGTTAAGAAACAAGACAACCAGTTACGCCAATTGAACTGAGTTAACCACTATGAATAACGGTGGATAGAATTGAAACCAATTACCCTGATTCAAATTGTTTCCCATGCCGAATTGTGAGGCAATTAGAATGCCAATTAGATTCCGCTTAAAATTAAACCAAATTAACCAAATTAACTTGGGTGAATAACAAATAGGGGGGAAGGGCAGAAGAGATGATAAAACTTAAACCTTCAACTCTCTCTCACCCCCACCCGCATTCAGTACCATACTGCCAACCTTCTGGATTGGAGATACCAGTCCAATCCCCCTCCAATGGACCGACTTGATCCATTTTTTGAAGGACAGATGTTGCTGCTGCAAACTTCGGGACCGCTTAAATCCTACCCGTATGCACACAACGCCTGGCCTTCCGTCCTGTGATAATTTGGGATGCCCCTCCCCTAAATTACCCCCCAGGTACACATTGCAGAATGATCCCAATCATCTGCCCATACACCCCAGGCTATAGAGCCCTTTCCATTTTAAACCTATGGTACTGAACACCGCGACAGCTGTGACAATTAGAAAAAACAACCTAACCACCCATGCACCCCTGACGTTTCCAATCCCAACAGTGCCATGAGGAAGTCAAAAAACCCTTTTTTTAAGGGAAAAATTCCTTCCTGATCCCACAATAAATAGGCGACCGGATTAAATTCACGGCACCAGTCCAGGGGTGGGTGGGTGGGCTTCAGCAGCGTGCCGCCAACCAAGTAATGGGCTGCCCAGCACGCTGAACCATGTGGCTTCTACTGGCCAATTAGGAAAGCGTATTTTTGCGCCACCATCCCTGCCGCTGCAAACTGCAATCCAGGATGGATTGCAGCTTGCTCCTTTTGCAGCCAGCTTGCTCCCGTCCCCGCGCGCAGCGGGAAAAACAGGAGACCCCCCCGCTGCCTCATTCCTTTTAGAGGCGGGCCCAAACTTCCCCCGCAGCGCACAAGGCGCTTAGCGGGGGCATTTTATGAAGCTTTGGCTAACTGCCCACCATCTTGATTTCACCATTATATGCCCTAGCAAAGAGTATTCAGTGGAGATATCCAGATAAATTTGGTGAAGACAAAAAATTCATTGAAATGACTATAATGAGAGTCACTGGTAATGTGCTTAATGGGAGTAGATGGACTGAGACCATTGTTGTAGCAGGCATTACATCATCTGGTAGAGCAAAGATATTACTTCATGCATCACGTTACGAGAACAAAATATGTGCATAAAGTAAGGGCTTCTGCATTGTTCTGTCTTCAGAAAAATGCCCGCAGGCAACACTCAAAGAACTGGATGAGCAAGAGAACCCTGTTGATTATGCAACTTGATGTAATACTTAGTGTGTCAGCATTTCACAATTTCAATATTGGAATATGGTGATGGAGCTTCCGTTAAACCTTTTAGATTACTTAACAGAAATAAGAAGTTCAAATGTTGATCTCTATGTCAAAAGTTTAATGAGGTTAGCACTGTGGTTCTTCACATTTAACCACACACACTATGCCAGATGGTTACCAGTACATCTTCACAATATGGAAAACTTACAGTTTTCATCCATAAATCTTTAAGGAATTTCTACACAGCAGATTTACAACAAACATAACTGGAAATAGCTTTTCAGCAATGGCTTTATACCAAGCCCATTAATGCAATTGTCAAGGGAGATGGAGGTGCAATAAGACTTACAGAAAAACAAGATGCTTTATGATGATGGATGTTGGCCGGTCCAGAAGTTGCCCGCTTAATTCAGGATAAGGAAAGATAGTTTCTTGAGACAAACATTTCTACATTACACCATCATGACTGTCAACTCGCTTTTCAGCTTAGGTACTTCAAATATATCAGAGCCTTAGTATCTGAATTCCCCAAATTGGGAAAACAATTTGAGGACAATCGTTCATACGTCATCAACGTTCACAACAAAGCCATGATTCCATGGCTTCATCTTGGAGTGGGTGGCCGATCTCATATGTGTGACTGAGATCCAGCTTGATGAGTTTTGGGGGCCTATTTTGGCCTGCAGGACATGGACGGGACCATCTTACAATGGTTCCGTTCTTACCTTATGGACCATTCCCAGCAGGTGGTACTTGGTGATTGTACTTCTTTGCCGGGGGATCTCCAGTGCAGGGTTCCATCTTGTCCTCTCTCTTGTTCAATGTGCATATGAAGCCGCTGGGGGAGGTGGTTCACAGCTGGGGGGTACGCTGTCATCAATATGCAGATGACACTCAGCTGTATTTGTCTTTTTCATCAGACCAAGGCCTTCGGTCTCTTTGCTGTCCCAGTGTTTGGCAGCTGTGGGGGACTGGATGAGGTCGTGCCAGTTGAAGCTCAGTCCCAATAAGACGAAGATGATGATGGTTGGTGGGGCCGGTGATCTAGACAAGGGGGTCACTCCCATTATTGAGGGTGTCCGTCCTCCTTTGATTCCATCTGTGCGGAGCCTGGGGTGCTCTTCGATTTGCAGCTGTGCCTGGATCTCCATACATGTCGGCTGTGGCCAGGGGCGCCTTTCGTTAATCGCATCTGGTGAGAAGGATCCACCCATATGTCTCTGATTCTGATCTCACAACCATCATCCATGCATTCGTTACCTTGAGATTGGACTATTGCAATGCACTCTATGTGAGGCTGCCCATGATGACAGTCTGGAAACTGCAGCTGGTGCAGAATGCAGCAGCCCGGCTGCTTAGAGGCACGGGCTGCAGAGAGCATATTCAACCGAGATAGGGTGGGTTTTGTTGCAGATCTTTTTTGTATTAATTTTCTGTGTTTTTAGACATATTTATATTTAAATTTTAGATTTTTTTAATGCCAGTTTTTTAATGCGTTATTTTTGTTTGTATTTATATTGTTTTATTGTAAGCTGCCCCGGGATGCCAGAGGCATGAGGGGTGGGGAATGAAATTTAATAATAAATAAATAAAAGCCATTCCACCAGCAAATGCAATACAGGAGTTATACCATAAGAAGAACATTGGAGCAGACATTTCAGTGAAATATGTTCATCACCCGCTAATAAATGTCAACCAAGGCCACCAATGCAGTCTCTGTACCATACCCAGGCCGAAACCCGGACTGAGAGGGGTCAAGGAAACCGGTGCGGTCCAGATGTTCTTGTAGCTGCCTTGCCACAGCCTGTTCAACAATCTTCCCTAAAAAGGGAGTTACTATTGATACACCAGACTAGTGCATATAATTGCACCTGGTGAAGCCAAAATGTTTTGAGATTATGTAGAAAGGTACCTCAAACTCCTTCAGGAATGGGAAGATGTCAAGTGAATCTAAGGTTTTTGATGAGGACCAAACCAACAAGCTGAAGTTAGAAACTCAGTGGGAGTGGGATAAGACACCGAGTAAATGAAAACACACCAGCTCCAAAGAACTAGAAATGTTTCTTGTCAGTTGATGAAAACAAGATGGAGCTGTTCATCCTGTTGTTAAAAACCATCAACATACAACACCAACACAACAAGGAAGTAGTTACCACCAAAGGAAAGAACATACAGTGCACTATGTGTCATCATCAGGATTTAGAGCCATGTGATTTTGAGGAAGCAGATACCAGGATGTTGCTACACGTGAAGGGTGCTTGCAAACAGTCACAAATCAATTATAATAAGAACAGTGGACACAAATGTCACTGTCCTCACCATGTAGTTTTATGAAAAATTGAACGTACAAGATTGCTTTTGATGTAGGCAAACATGTCCATTAGATCCCTGTTTGCCTAATACATAATTCATTTGTTAGGGAAAAGGTGCTGGCCCTGCTGTTTTTCCACGCATTCACAGGATGACACACATCATTTGGGGGCCGTGGGGAAATGTCAGCTTGGGAAATATTCAATACGTTCCCTTAATTCACAAAAACATTCCAGGCGTTGTCTGATAAAGCAAAAAACAAACAACTCCATGAGCACACTAGAACAATTTGTCCTGCTGCTTTACAACAAGACATCTTCAAGTACAACAGTAAGCAATTGCCGAAAGAAACTGTTTACCAAGAAAAGACATTCAATTGAACAAATCTTGCCAACCAAGGCTGCTTTAGAACAGCATGCATTACGGTCCGCTTATCAAGCAGGATATTGCAGGGGACAGTTCATGATCAAATTTTCTGAGTCCTACAAGATGGGACTGGTGAAAAGACAAAATTTGGTGGACCTCTGTATGGACTAGTCTACCAGAGGCAGCACTGGTAGGGCTGAAACGGCAAGCCGCCGCGGTAGCTGTTTCTGACGGAAGGAGCTCTTCCGCAGTGAGTGGCATGGTGCAATAGAGATGTTCATTCCACTACTTTCATTCTGCTACTTCCACCAGCACTTTCCGACACACGGTCACGGTGCAAAAATAGCAGAACCATGTTTCTTCTGACACTTTCCAAGATTATTCTGACACTTTCCGATAATTCTGATGTCGCAAAGCAAAGGGTGCAGAATGCCAGCGGAAAAGCTGCGGAAAGTCGCAGGTAATTCCAAAATGGAAGAATGGAATATCGGCGCAAAAAAAGGAGTTGCCACTTCAGCCCTAGAAGCTACTTCACTGCTCCTGCAAACCTGCAATACCAACCATTGCAACCATAAAACTGAACTTCTAAAGTGTACACACTTGTGCAAATGCGATAACTATGAAAACACACATAACTGAAGATCTCCGTATTTGATCTCAAAGGAACTGTTTTCTTGCATTAGCAGCTCATTAACATGCTGTTCCGCCAGAATTTTGTTGGGGGAGACAGGTGATGGTTGGGTGTGGTTGGGGTATTTTTATGCTTTGTTGTTGGTTTTATTGCTGTTTTTTTAGTGTTTTTGTTGTAGCATATTGTTTTTAAGATGTTATGAGCTTCCCCAAGCCACTGTGGCAGGAGGGGGCGGCAAATAAATCTAATAATAAATAAAAATAAATATAGTTATCCTCCTACAATTTCATTATTATTACAAATAAGCCCAAATACTACATTTGTGCCATTTATATTGCCTGATATAAGATTAATTTTAACTCCCAAATCTTGAGGAACGTCATCCTGAAATCAAGATGATGAACAGTTAAGCAAAGCTTCATAAAATAGTCTATCCTCCATGTCTGTTTGAAACAAGCCCAAACATGACATAATTTTCATAAATATTGCCTGCTAGAGGCTTAATTTTGACAATTTTAAGTCTTGAGGAGCATCATCTTGAGATCAAGATGGTGGACAGTTGGGCCCTACCTCAAAAAATGATCTCATATAGAACAGAGAGAGCATTTATGGAAGGTTTCATGCTTGTCTCCAGAACTGCAAAGTTTAGCTGAAACTGTGCTGTTATCTGCCCCACTAATAAGGAGAAATACAAAACAGCAGGAGAAATAATTGATCACTCTGTATATTTGGATACTTGGGTAAATAATAAATAATAATAATAATTTCATTTTTATGGTGCTCCACTACCTTACATGGCTGTTTGAGTAGGAAGGCAGTCGTGGGACTGCTTTTGAGTGGTTCTACTTATTCCTGGCTGGGAGAGCCCAGAGAGTGGTGATGGGTGGTGGCTTGTTGTCCCCTTGGGAGCTTTCTTGTGGGGTCCCACAAGGTTCCATCTTGTCCTCATTCCTGTATCTGAGGCCCTTGGACAGGGTCATATGGAGATTTAAAGTGTCATCAGTATGCTGATCCCAACTCCTTCTTTCATCTGACACAGGTCCTGCAGTCTCCATGCTTATTGCTTACCCAGTGCCTGACTGCTGTTGGGGGACTGGATGCATGTGAGTCGATTGAAGCTGAATCCAGTCAAGACCAAAGTGATGATGGTTGGCCAGCCTTGTGAGCTGGAGACATATGGACCCTGTAATTAATAGGGTCCAGCCTCCTTTGGTTACTCAGGTTCACAACCTTGGTGTGCTCTCGGATTCATTGCTGCGCCTGGACTGCGAGTTTGTGGTAGTGGCCAGGCACGCTTTTCATCTGGTGAGATGGCTGGCACCATCATCCATGTCTTCATAACCTCGAGGCTAGACTATTTTTTATTTAATTACTTATATGTCACCCTTCCCATCAAGGCTCAGGGCAGCTTACAATCAATAAAAACATCTAAAAGTCCCCTAACCCCCTCCACTCAAATCCACCCAACCTTATCCCTGCCTGTCAAACCTGATGCCATATAAAAAGGGCTTACAACATTTCTGGAAGATGAAGTGCTGCAATGTGCTTTATGTAGGGCTTCCCTTGAAGACTGTTTGTGGTGCAGTTGGTGCAGAATGTGATGGCCTGTCTTACATCAGGGGCAGGTCATCAGGAGCACATTACACCAGTGCTCCAGAATTTGCACTGGCTACCAGTTACTTTCTGAACATAATTCAAAGTGCTGGCTTAAAGCTCTACACAGCTTGGGTCCCAAATATCTGAAAGACTGCCTCTTCCCTCATGTCCTGTCATGTCTTCTGAGATCAGTCAGGAGCACCCTCTTGCATGTACCTGCCTGTGAAGTTTCTACAACAAGGGTACTCAGAGAGGCAGTCTCAGCAGCTTCCCCACAATTATGGAACTCCCTCCCCTTGGAGGTTCATCTAAGCCCAAACCTGCTCATCTTCTGGAAATGATGGAAGACCTTTTTGTTTGGCCAGATGTTTGGCAGGTAGGGCTAGGGTTGGGTGGGATGGAGGAATTTAGGGAAAGGGTTTTGGGGGGGAAACTAGGGGGATTTAAAAGATGTTTTTATTATATGTAAACCACCCTGAGCCTCAATGAGAAGGGCAGCATATACATTTGAATAAATAAATAAATGTTTGTTATATCCATCCCTTGTCTAAGAGGCATAAGGCAAAGGAAAATTTTCTTGCTTTCTCATCTATGGCCTGACCCACAGATCACTAAAACTATTGAAAATGTGCTTTGGAGCAGGTACCAACACTGGACTAAGCAGATCCTGCCTAAATATGAATGTAAACAAACAAGGCAGTAATGCAAAAAGTTGCACCCTTGAAAAGTTCAAACTTGAAATTGTGTTAAAACTGAAGTTAGCTCCTCCTCTCCTTGCTTGTTGCTCACTTTTCCCCTTCTTGGCATAGGCAGTTTTAGAGGCTCTTAGGAGAAGAAGATTCAGCATGCCTGAAGCCAAAAGCCATCTAAATAATGAATGAATACACAGAGATAGAACTTTGTTTGGACTGTTTGTGTGTACACTGAATGAAGAAATATCATTGAGAGTATTTCCCTTTTAAATATTCCACTTTTCTGACATTTAGGAGATAATTATCACTAAGATTTTAGGTTTTCCAAATTGTGTGACTTTTCATTTCAAAAAGTACAATCCTAACAGCCTGAGGAGTATTCATGTCTTGAGTAGACAAGTCTAGTATGATTCAGCACTTCTTGTTATGGATTAATTTACAAAATTGTCCTTAAATCATTTAAGACTATTGTGCCTTTTGATGCACAAGCAAAAGGGATAATACAGGGATGTATCATTGGATTTCTTCAGAAAATCTATGGGGAACTTGGCCAGTGTACTTCCTGTTTAGGTACGCATGCCAGCTCTGTTGGTAGGGAAGACAGCAGTTTATCATTAAGGAAATTGTTTAGCTTTGCTGCATTGGCTGGAAAAAACAATTTCCCATATAGGCGGTTTCTTGTTGGATAGATATTTATGGGAAGGTAGTTTGGGTACAGTGAATTCTACAGTGGTGCAAGGGTCTAAGAGCACCCTTTAAGCCCCTTTGAAGTCAGCTCTATGATTCTGTGAAATATCTGCTGAATATTACCAGCAAAAGAACTGACCACTTCAGCAAGTTGGTAAGCAGTTAAAATTCACAGGGCTTTCTTTACATACACAATGCTTGTTGATTCCCAGCTGCTGGCTATGGGTACATCATTGTTAGGATAAAACAAATAATTTGCTTTAAAATCAGATTAATCCCATGCAGACTTTTCCTGTCTACATTGTGATTGAGACAGCATGAGACTGTCACTTTGATACATAGGAATAATAAGAGCTCTTTCCTGCTGGTTGGGAAGTATTCTTATTTTGTCTGACCTGAAAGCTGGTGGTGGTATACAGAATGAAGCAGCTGTACTTCACTTCTGCAGTGCATTTATCCAAAAGTGAATGAATGATTTTTGCCATAAAGCTTGCAATATGTCATATATTAGAATGTTACTGATTAGAATGTTCTTTATATTTCTGCGTCTAACCACCACCACAGCTCTATGGCAATTCATTGCTTAATTATGGTGGCTGTTTTTAGATGTTCACACTAAAACATTCTTAACAAACAGAACAGTAGGAATCGTCATAAAAAAACATTTTATTCATTTAGATGATCTTTACTAAAATGTTCTAAAACATTCTTTGAATTGTGCATGTAAACATCTAAACGTTTGAGCAATATGCTCAAAACGTTCTATTTACACGTTTAAAACAATTGCTCTGAAACGTGACCAAATAGAAATGTTTCAGTAAAACCTGGTGAAAGGGTGTTTTTAAACAATGAACTAAAACCAGGAAGTGTTTTTAAATGTAATGTTTTAAGTGTTTACATATCACATTCAAAATGTCATAAAACAGAATAAAAGGCTTTTCATTTATCATCTAAAAACACACGATGTCATGAAAGCAAACAGAAGATTCCAGAAGTACTTTTATAATACAATAGAAGTATCACAATAGTTGAAGCTTCTTTAGGGGGAGCATGATTTATGCTGCTTCCTCTAATGCCTCTCTAATGAGTGTGCTGAGGAAAGAGCAGGAAACCAAACTGAGATCACCAGTTTATTTCACATATCCACGCACAATACTCCAGTGAACAGATAACATAATTCATTCACTTCAAGCTGGAGCTGAATTTGAGCTAGTGGTCCTAATCTCGTTACTAGTCCACTGGAGCAATTCAGTCCCATGGCCAGTATATACAATTTATCTTCACCCTCAATAGTTGTAATTCTGTCTATCTAATAATTCCTTATATAATATACTATTTATTTAAATTTGTATCCTGCCTTTCCCTAAAGGCTCAGAGGTCAGCTGGTATTCCGTTTCAACCACGTTGGGTCAAAAGTCTTTATCTTACTTTATTACACAGTTGAGAAATAAAAGGCTGAAGTTGATGAATGAACCCATGGCCCCATTGAATTCAGTGGCGGAAGTCTTTTGGGAATTGACTAGGTTTACGATTTGGCCCCTGCAAGTCTTAGTATCTATAGAAAACATCAGAGTGAGTTAGCTGGAAACAATTCAAGACATCAACACTGATTTGCATATTTGTTTTTACTACTGTAACTCTTTTGCCAATGGCATCAGTGGCAAGAAGGACCGGGTTACCTTTTCAAGGGGTTGACACAAATTAACACACTGGCCTGAGCCCCACCAACAAATCTGGGACACTAAATTTTACCGGGCAGCTTGGCAGGCTGTTACTGTTCCCCACTTGTAAGCACACCAGCTAGGGTGTGAACAAAGGAGCTTTATTAAAAGGTAAGAATTAACGAAGTGTTAAAACAAAGGAGCATCTGGCACTGATGAACTTCCTGCACGTAAATCCCACCGCAAAGCAAGAGTCCGGTGTCACAGCAAAGCGTCACAGTCCTGCGTTCCCAAACCCCTTCCCCCCCCCTGCAAAGAGCTGTGAGGGGGGTGATGTTCACTTCACAGAGCCCTAACAGTCCCACACAGGCTGCCACTGCTGTCCATCACCAGCATCCTCAGGCACGCGGCCTCAGCAGTCTTTGCCCCCACCTGGCCCAGGGAGGCTGTTCCTCATGGGCTGCTGCAGCTCCCTGATGCCATCTTCAGAAGACCCTGGGAGCCTGCCTCCTGATCCAGCAAGAGAGTTCAGCAAGGGTTCTGTCATCCCATGCTGGTTGCTTTTGCTGGTGCCATACTCTGGGAGTCCACCTCCTGATCCAGAAAGTGATTTCAGCTAAGGGCTGTATCAGAGGGGCTTATTAGGTCCAGTCATCCAACGCTGGCTGCTCTCTCTGGTAGTGTCCTCTGGAGACCCTGGGAGCCTTTCTCTGATCCAGGAAGTGATTTCATCTAGGAGCTGGGAATATCAGCACTCCAGGGTTCTCCAAATGTCTCACAAGGAACACTCTTTGTTGGCTCAGCACCTTGATGGGCACTATTTCCAACAGTTTGGCAGGTTATGGTGGCCCGAACCCAAGCCAGCCTGAGGGCTTTGTCCCAATTTATTGTGGTTCGAGACCACTGTTGCTCGGGGGGAGACACTAATTTCCTATTGTCCAAGGGGCCCCCAAAATTGTCCTCTGTGGCTTCCCATCATGCATCTGGCACATGCATGCAAATCAGGCATTTATGTAAATGGCATACACTCAAGGAGGGTACACCCACTGGGCAGATTGCTTACCCTTTCAATGGGTTTTCACACACACACAAAAACATGCCTAGGAAGATTTCCCTTTCAATGGGTGCTTCCAAAATCCTGGACTACACTAAGATTGCTTGCACATTGTAAAAAATTTCCCTATAGCAATATATACCTGTTTGTCATTAAAATGTGAGATTTTGGAGCAGGTCTATATGGAAATGTTTAGCATGCTGCAGAACTTGGTACTAACAATAAGTAAAATCAATGAAGTAAATATACTAACTGCTTTGAAATTATCCTTGTTTTTTAGAAAAGTCAGAACATTACTCAAATATTTTCTTACTACTTTTCAATAGAGCAAGGGAAAAATAAATACTTATTTTCTTACTTGTTAGATGTAAAGAACATGTGTTCTTAAAGGAAGTTAAGATCAAAGCCTCTGGAACTTCATTGTATCTTCCTGTCTTTGTGTGACTAACATCAAGATGATGCAACTTAGTGTGATATACTGCAGTTTCAGATATTCATATTTCTCCCAAAGTAAGGATAGGGAACTAGTCCAGAAAAATAAGACTACAGTCTGTTCTCTCAATCTCAGGCCCACGAATGGCCTTTAACAATACGTCAGTTCCACATATATTTATTTATTTCCCATTTATTGCAAATTCTATTAATTTTTCATTGAGTGCTGTCATAATTCCAAACCCACTTAGGCCATTGTAAACCTAATAAAAGATGCATGGAAACATGAGATACTTTACCAATCTTTTGGATGCTGGTCGATAATGAGAAAGTTTTTGTGTTTCACGGCATATATACATAAAGAGTTAATGCATTCAAATGATTTTCAAAACCTGCTAGTTAGAATATGTTACCTACACATTCAAATCTTGGTACACACTGCTTGTGTATTTTCATTACTAAATAACGAGCTCAACTAACTAATGTAGTTATTATTATTATTATTATTAGTAACAAACATTTATATAGCGCCAGCAGTGTACCTGGCACTTTACAAAGTAATAAAATAGACACGGTCCCTGCCCTTAGGGCTTACAATCTGAGATACAGGAGCTGGGGGAGAGACTTAGGAAGGGGAACAGAGGGAGAGACAAGGGGTCTAACATTCATGAAGATTCGAGGTCTCAAGTGCACGTGCTTGGCTTGGTTACGATGAGAATGACAGCAGGCAGGTCCATGTTGCAAGGATAAGGGTAAACCGATCGTAGGTATAGGAATAGTGGCTCAGCAGGATAAAGAGTCAGACAGAGCAGAGCGAAAGAGGTGAGTTTTAAGGAGAGATTTGAAGGTATGAAGGGAGGGGGCAAGGCGGATGTGGACAGGGAGGGAGTTCCAGGCATGGGGGGCAGCAAGTGAGAAGGGACGAAGGCGCTTAGGGGAGCAGGGAAGGCGTGGAAGGGTGAGAGAAGGGACAGAGGAGGAGCGAAGTGCACGGGCTGGAGTATGGAGGGCGATAAGTGCAGAGAGGTAGGGGGGAGCAAGGTTGTGAAGAGCTTTATAGGTGAAGACTAGGAGCTTGTGCAGGATTCGTTCAGGAAGGGGAAGCCAGTGAAGCGAAGAGAGGAGGGGCTGCACATGGTCGAAGCGACTGGCGAGGTAGATGACCCTGGCAGCAGAGTTTTGGACAGAGATGAGGGGAGAAAGGTGAGACCGGGGAAGGCCAGTGAGAAGGAGGTTACAGTAATCGAGGCGAGAGATGACCAGAGCATGAACAAGAGTTTTGGCAGACGAGACAGAGAGAAAAGGGCGAATCTTAGCAATGTTATGGAGGGAGAAGCGACAGGATTTAGCAACAGAGTCAATGTAGGGTTTAAAAGAAAGGGCTGAGTCAAAGATGAAGCCTAGGCTATGGGCTTGGGGGACAGGCAGGATGGTGACTCCATCAATAGTTATTGACAGTGAGGAAGGAGAGGAAGGATGAGGGGGGAGTTAAAGAATTTATCTCCCTCTACACAAAGATTTTAACATGCATTCATTAAAAAGGGTAGGTTAAAGTTAATACACACAAATGTATAGATGTGTCCTCAAATTTACTTACAACTTTCATTAGTTATTGTCCCCATAGTGCCAAACAAAGAGGCAGTATTGATCCACATCACAAGTGATCTTACTGTCAGAATTTGATGGGAAGTTACTGGCTCTTGTGGGGCTGAACAGGACAGAACTTTAATGGCAGCTCGGCCTCTCCTGCTCTTGAGGTAACTGCACGGACATGCCCTCAGATAGCCACTTCTAGTGAGAGGCGCAGTAGAGGCACCAGAGAGTGCTGCATGTTGCTCTAGAGCTGCCATTTGCCCATCTCTATTACTGTAAGCCTGCTAAATGGTTTGAGAGGTGCTGAGATAGACAAATTCTTGCCTCATGGATTAGGCATTTCTGATTTTAGCTTTTGTATAAAGTTTAAGGGGGAAATGGAGGCCAACAGGGAAATAATCAGTTATGCACATTGAATTCAATAGGGATTTGGTAATTTAATTGGGATGACAACCAAAAATTTCTGAAAAACTCAATATTCACGGCAATATGTATGAATAAATCCTTTGAAGCCACAAAGGCTGAGATATTTTTACGTCTGGAGGACTGAGACAGGCAGGAAGATCTAGCCTCGTTGACAGGATTTCGCTGGCTTAACTAGTCCTATTTAGTCCTCCCCTAAGGGGATTTTGGCTCCATATTTGGGTCTATTGTCTTCTTTTAGGGAAAGATCCCCTTTTTTTTGCAGCTAGAGTAAATGCTCTGCCAACAAAGATGTTGGAAGGACGTTTTGCTGCTGTCCCTTTTGGTCAGAGACTTTGCCCTTTTGATAACTCTGAAACTGAAACGGTAGGGCATATTTTGGTCTGTTGTAGACTATATGACCCCCCTGGGGGAATATTAGCTAGCTCAATATCTGAGGAAGCTCCCTGGAAGAACTGTATTCGAACTAGAAAAATATTTACTGGGAGATGTCTCCCCGGAGCTTTCGGCCAGGGTAGCAATTTTTTTTCTGCAGGCCTTTGTTATGAGGGATAATTTCCTTCAATTTCAGGGTGCAAATGCCAAAGAACCGGGGGGTGGGGGGTGTGCTCAGGGTTGAGATTTTGGAGGACCTTATATAATATGATTTGGAGAAACTGGCAAACTGGTTTGGTTGACTCCTACGGGAGATAGGAAGGGTTGATGTGGGATAAAAGGGGCTATGTTGCTATTGTACTATGTATTGTATACTGTGTTTCTGTACTTTTACATTTGATGATATTTTATTTTTTGTAAGCATTACGATTATTGTAAGATGTTTATGGGATTCTCCGTTTATGTCCCTGTATTTGCCTTCGGGCTATTTTATTTCTATTTTGTGTACTTATTTCTCTCGTAGCTATTTTCTGGGCAAAGACCTATGGTCACGTCAAATAAATGATGATGATGAAGATGGTAATATGTACTGTATTTGTCAGAATGTTTCCCAGGTTTTAGTGGCTATAATTCTTCATAATAAAGAGTTACCTGCTGCCTCATCTATTTCATGTCCAGCAGCAACAGAAAACTCTAATGCAAAAACAAACAGCCTCTCTTAAAAAAAAAAAAAAATCCTTCTTCTTACCCCTAGCTCTTTGCTTTTTAAAATCATGCTCTGAGTGGAGAATCAAGACTAGGAATTTAAACACAATATTTTGGTCATTTGTTTGATCTCACTGAGCACTTGCCATCTTTCGGTAAGAGCTGCGCACAAGCTGCCAAGGGAAGAGGTGAAACAGCCCCTCAGGATCAAAAATGGCCAGCTCAAGAGCTAGTGCAAATGATTATCACTGGGGTAAGGAGGAGGATCCATGGGTCAGGGGAAACAAGGCTTGAAGCCTCAAGGAGGGGCAGACAAGGATAGAGGGGACCACTAGTATCCAAGGAGAGGTGAGAGGGAAAGAGACCACAACCTGGGGAAGAGAAGGAGTTAGGACCTGCAGAAAAGGACTTCACACTGCAGATAATTGCACACTGCAGGAAAGCAGCCCAGGAATAGAGAAGGATTGCACACACAGACTCCTCAGGAGTAGGGAAGGACTTTATATGCCACCGGGGAAAGGTACAGACCCAGGGAAATAATTCAAGAATCCAGGAAGACTTTACACAAGGACAGCAGAAAGCTATGGCTAGAGAGATAAGAGGAGAAGGGATTGTAAACATAGGGGGAACGCGCCGTAGGCCATAAACGAGAATGAGGCCGCTTTTAAATGAGGTGCTTAAAAGCACCTCCTGAGCCCCGCGTTGAGAGAAAAGCCATGCGGGGAGTGTTTACATGCTCTTCGTGTTGCTGGAAGTGATGTGCTCCCTGTTTTCAGCAGTGGCGGCGGCTGGAAACGCAAGGTTTTGAAGAGGCGTGTTCGGAAAGCCTCACCTTTCAGGCTTTCAGAACACGCCTCTTCAAAGCCCCATATCTCCAGCTGCTGCTGACAACAGGGAGCACGTCACTTCTGCCAGCGTAGGGAGTATGTAAACACTCCCCGCGTGGCTTTTCTCTCAACGCGGGGCTCAGAAGGCACTTTTAAGCGCCTCATTTAAAAGTGGCCTGAAATTCATTCTTGCGAAAACCTTGCAAACCTAGTGAGATCTTGCAAGATCATGGAGAATCTCAAAATATCCCCAAAATGGACTGCACATACACAACAATTGCCAAGCATGCGCAGAACGGCCATGGCAGCCATTTTTGCACACACACACACACACACACACACACACCTTTTGGGGGTTATTTTGAGGTTCTTGAGAATCTTACAAGAACGCCTGATTCTCATGAGGTTCTTCAGATGAGAAGCCTATTCTTGATGAAATTTTCAAGGAGGATTTTAGCCCTAATGGTCAGGAATCCAGGAAGATCATATATAAGAACAGCAGAAAGCTATGGCTACTGGCTAGCAAGGCTGGCTCTAGTTCCCAGAAGGAACAGCTAACCAACCTTGAGGTGTTGCAACCCTAGGGCTTATACAGGCCACAGAGGTGGGTCAGCTACAGCACTTCCTCTGGGACTCCACTCCTCTTTAGTCAATTAACCCTTTCTGTGCTGTTTCTTAAGTCCCTGGGAGAGCTGTCTGGACTTTCCTCCACCACTTGGCTGCTTGCAAATGTGGGGAGGCTCAAACCCCTCAAGCACACAGGAAGTGATGATTGAAGTGCTGGGACTTGGAAGCCCTCATGGGGAGGGGGAGGCTGACAGTATCCCCCTGAAAAGATTGTTCCCTGGTGGTAGGCAAGGGGCCTGGTTTCAGTGGACGCTGACTCCTATGAACACTCCAAAGGCTCATATTCTTTCCAGTCAAATGAGCTACATGGAGGCAGGACGAGTGGTATTTCAAGTGTAGAACAGCTTTTACATTGTATTCCAGCTCACCATGGACCATTATGGCTGGAGGTGGAGTGGTTTCTTGGGTCTAAACAGTGGATATCGGATCCACTGGTTTCACCATTGAGAGATGGAAGGTAGGTGGCTCTTCATGGTGGAAGGTGTTATTATTTATAATTCTCAAGAACACTACCAGCAGCTATAGTTTTTGTAGTAAAACAGTTTACTTACAACGTTCTTGAACTATATACAGGGGGTCATCTATGTGTCTAAACATCTTACAACCATACAATAAAACGTTCAAGAATTTCCTATTGGTTAATCTCGCTTTTTAAAAAAAACCCACAACTCTCAGTAAGTCCCCACCTCCTAAGCCTCGTTGACCGGCTTAGCTCTGTACAGGTATTTGCAATACTCTCAAACACTACTTGTGGTAGTACATTTGCCTCTTCAGGTTGTCTGATTACTGACTGTTAATTCTGGGTCTGAGTTGCTGCATTTTTCCAGGTATTCCTTTGTCTTGTGGTATAATTTGTAAGTGTCTACGATTCCTTCTCGGAATCTGTCCCTGATCTGGGACGATCTCATATGAGCGAGGAGACACTTGCTTTTAACTGTTGCCTTTTGGACCCACTTTTGTCCATTGAATAAGCAAAGAGTTTCTTGTGGTAGCAACAGTCTTATCTCTCTAGCTCCTCTGTCATAATACCTTTTCCATTCCATCTTGGCTTTCTTCTTCTATGCATCCACATATTGTGTACTGCATCTTGTTCCCGACATGTAATCAGGTATATGAGTCCTGAGTTTCCTGCCACATAGGATTTCTGCTGGAGACAGTCTATATTTCAGGGGAGTAGCCCGATAGATGAGCAAGGCCAAATAAGGGTTGGTGTCATCTTCCTTTGGCTTTACTCAACATTTTCTTTATGATTTTGACTCTGTTTTTGACTAACCCACTGGACTGTGGATAGCCAGAACTCAAAGTGATACGTTTAAAGTCATATTCTGTGGCAAAAGCCTGAAAATCTTGACAGTTGAACTATGGTCCGTTATCAGTCATAACTGCCATGGGTATATACCATGTCTTGCAAAGACAGACTTGAAGTGATTTATTACATGAGTAGCTGTAGTACTGGACAGCAGAGCCATCTCTTTATAATGCGAATAGTAGTCCAGAACCAACACACAATTCTTTCCGCCAAGTACAAACAAATCCATCCCCACTTTCGACCATAGATGTAATGTCTAGTAGTCCATTAACATGGGTTGTTTTGTTTTAAGTTTATTTCTTATTGCTAGACACACCTTCCTGGATGTCTGTATCACTAGTTCATGGGATTCTGTCAACTCTATTTTATACTCTGACAGCTTTCCCATACCTTAGAAAACATCAAAGAATTCATCCTCCACTTTGCCAGGTTTTCTACCCAGCACATTGTAAGTCTCTTAATAAGCCCCAACTCTTGACAAGACTTTAGACCTATAATGAGTATCCCACAACTGCTAGAATCACAAATTCTAAATTTACCTTAGGTTGCCACAAGACTCTTACTCTTTTTCTTTTTTTTCTTGACTGTTTTAGAGCTATAGACTAACACAGCTACTCTTCTTAAATTTGCCTTAATTTCATTTACCTGTACCTCAGGCATACAGACCCCCATAGTGGGAATTGGTTGTCCACTATATGCTCTGAGCTGTACCCCTCCAGGTCACAAGGCCGGCCAAGCTTCATCACCTCAATCTTGTCTGGATTCAGCTTCAATAGACTCTCACCTTCATCCAGTCCCATCAACAGCCAGACATTGGGTAAGCACCAAGACTGCAGTGCCTGGGCTGGATGAAAAAAAGAGGTAGAGCTGGGTGTCATGAGCATACAGATGGATCTTCAACCCAAACCTCCGAATGACCTCACCCAGTGGTCTCATATACATGTTGAACAAGAGGAGAGACAGGATGATGAGCAATCACCCATCACCACTCTTGGGGAACTCCCCGACAGGAAGGAGCGGAACCACTCAAGAGCGGTCCCACGCACCCCCGCCAGGTCCCACAGTCATATCAACACCTCCTCATGATCAACTGTATCAAAAGTTGCTGAAAGATCTAACAGGATCAACAGGGAAGAATTTCCCTTGTCAATCTCCAGGCGCAGGTCATAGACCAAGGCGGTATCATACCCAGGGCGAAAACCAGTCTGAAACGGGTGCAGGCATCTGATGATATCAAGATGAGCCTGGAGCTGTCGGGCAACCACCCATTCAGTGACATTCCCTAAAAAGGGAAGGTTAGAGACAGGCTGATAGCTGGCTGGGGAGTCAGCGTCAAAAGATGGCTTCTTAAGCAGGGGCTGGACAACTGCTGTTTTAAGAACGTCCGACACCCGACCCTCCAGAGGTGGGTAGGTGTTGACAACCCCAGCCAGCAACGGCTCCAGTGTCTCCTGGCTGGCTTTCACCAGCTAGGATGGGCAAGGATCTAGTTCACAACTGGTTGCCCTCACCACCCAAAGGCCCTTCCACACATTAGTGGGTGATATCGATTGAATCTGATCCAAACAAACAGGACAAGACTGAGTTTCCATAACCTCAAACTCACTTTACACCATCTCATGTTAGACAGAAACGAACATCAGATTGTGTAACATGGCCAAGCAACCTAAGTCAAAGCAAACGTTTGGGCTAGTAGGGAACAGATTTCTCCAAAAAAGGAAACACACATCAAAGAGACTGAGTACAAACACAAAAGAGAGTAACTGAGGAAGTATGGTCATGATGCTTGCTTAATCACCAATATATGTTAGTCCAATAAAAGATATCACCTGAACAACTTAGTCTCCATCTCTTCAGATGCATAGTTCTGTCCTACTCACATGCATATTCACAGTCAATTATTGTAAAAGAACACATGCATCCATGAGAGAATGTATAGACACAAAAAATCAAAATGGCCATATGAAAGTTTATTTCATTACTATTTGGCACTCTGCAATACAATGTTACTGTTCCAGTCCTTACTATGCAGACTTAAAAAATAAAACATATACCTAATAAAATATACAGAATTAGTATAAACTATAGTCTATATAATAACAATCAGAATTATGCTACAAGTTTACTTTACAAACAAAAAAAATGTGATTCAAATCCACATTTCAGAGAGACTTAACTTTAAATTACTAATGTTATGTAAAGTTAAACAATGTGGCTTCTAGTTTGGGAGTTTTCAAGCAAACCGTTGATATAATGTGTAAATGTTTAAAAAACAGTAATGCTCTAGGATTCTTATTGAATAGTTAAAAAAATATACTCTTCACCTGAAAAAACCCATGAATCTACTTAAATGCAAAAATTAAACATTTTTCTCAACTGTTGAACAAAGCTTAGTTGACTTCATACACAATATACATGCTACATACAAAATAGTGCTGCTATAATATCTCTTTAAAGTGACAGATATGTCCATATTGTAGATTCGGTATGCACATATATATGCTAGAGATATTTTGGTCACATCCATCAATATCCAAATATGTGTAGATACAAATATGTTCAACCAACCTAGGAGTGTGCTACATTGTGAATATCATAGAAATGATACATTTAGCATTGTTAGAGACTGGACAATTTGAAGTTGTTCACACATTTTGTATAATGTATACAGTACAGTTTTACAGTTAGACATATAAAATGTGCACACACAGACTATACATAAAAGCCATCAGTTATAGAGGAGATAAAAGAAATAGTCCGTATGCATGTTCTTAGAGGAAAAATGGTAAGCCTGTCTCTCTCTCTCTCTCTCTCTATATATATATATAAAGATCAGGTTTCAGTCAGTTTACAAAAATATATAATAAATGAGTTCATTATCTTTATACAATAAAAGCCAACTATCCGAACTTCTAGATATCCTGAGACTGGTATGAAATTACATCTAATTTACAATTGCTAGCATACTGGTTGAATACAAATTAAGAAAAATGCTATGTGCCTTTCTCAATGAGCACTTTGAGATAAAATGTTTATGGCAATATATTAGCTTTACAAACTGTCCTGTCAGGCTGCCATGTCAAACAATGATGGTGCAAATATGCATAAACGTTTGACAGACACAAAGAAGATTGTTACAGAAGAGTTGGAAAATAACTGAGCAAAGCACAAATATACTTCAAATTATTGATATTTTAAAACTTCTGAATCTGAAGTCAAAAAAGATACTTTCCTATTTTGATAAACTACTTAACTACAGTGCCAAAAGGAGAAGTTGCTTGCATTTTCAGATAATTGTCTTGCATCTACAGTTTTTTAAAGGGTTAGTGAAACAATAAACACTGCCATTCATTTCATTTTCTTTCAGTAATAGCAGAAGAGCAATGCAACTAGCTGATTTTTTTTCTTAACACTCATAAGAACTTGACATGGGATTCTAATGACTGTATTTTCAGTCATAAACATTATTTATTCTAACTCCTTACAACAGAGGAGCAGATCCAAAGACTGTGGAGGTTTGTTTTAAAACTCCAATACCTCAGCATGTGTACTGTAATTTGAGGTTTTCCCCCTACTTATGTCAAAATTGTTCATCCTAGATCTGTTAATAGGTAATGCAAATGTGTTTGACACCAAAGACATGAACTAATTCATTATTTTATGCTTGTTCAATTTACTATTTGCAAGGACAATGCAGTAATGTTACGAACATGTCCCACGTATTTGTTTTTAGGACTAGTTTGGAATCAATGCTCATTTCACCAAACCAGGACTGCTCAACATCCCTCTATAGGTATAGTCTAAAATTATAAATACAATCCCAGATACTCTGTATCTACCATATAAAAAGTAAAATTTTTATCCAGACATGAAAATTGCCACTTGTTAACTGTTATAACAATTAATCCTTAATTTCTGATTCTTAAATATTCTGTATATCCTCCACAGGCTGTAAATTGCAATTTATTGTGAAGCCAAAGTGGTAATTATATTTATCACATAAGATGTTCTCTGTGTTTGTGCATGTGCCCACAAAAAGATATATACCTCTATCTTTTAAAAAAAAATTAAATTCTGTATGTTTTTTCGGGTAGATTACACACACTAAGAAACAGTTGTCTTCGATATTGAGGTGGTGCATTGCAATAAATAGGTGGCATAATTGGTTGTAATAGAAGAAATGATTTACCAAGCTGTGTGTGTTAAGACTAGGGCTGAAACAAGATTTTGCAAAAACAGGAATTCCTGTTGAAATCCTGGTTCCTGATACTGTCTTGGTCAAATCAAGAACCTCTCAGTAATTAGTAAAGTCTTGCATTTCGTTTCTCAATTTACCGATAATTTGGTTACTGGGACCCCGTTTAACACTCTGCTATTTACCACTTTGTTGTCAGTTTCAAATCCTGAGGGGTAATATCAGCACAATACTGCATTCCCTCTATCTTCTCTGCACTCCCATTTTCCTTTGTACTTCTTTGTCACTCATTGGCTGGTACACAGATTCCTTTACAAATCTGCAAACCAGTTGCAGATTGGTCAAAGCAAAGGGAATACACAACAATTGTTTTTTGAAACTGTGTTTGAGCAGGCGGAGGGGTAAGGGGGATCCATGTGCATAGTGATTGGCTCAGAAATAAGGAAGCTGAAACTTGTTCCCTGTTTTTGTTGAGAATTATGCAGGGATTACGGTCCCTGGTTCCTGATTTCCGAGGACCAAGGCCAGTCCCCAGAAAACTTCAGAACCCTCGATCAAGTGATGGAGGCACTATTGCATTTGTGTGGCCGGAGCGACCCAGACAGTTGACCCTAACTTCTCTGAGCTAGGAAATGAAACTTAGTGCCATATTTCGTAGGCAGAGGGGTATGGGAGGGGACAAATGAATGATGGACAAGCCATAGTGGTGGTATATGGCAGCGCACACAGGGAGTCCACCACAAATGCTTGTGTTTTCCAGTGTGCAATGGTTTGTGAGGGTGCAGGTTTGTGAGTTCTGAGGATTTCAGAAGTCTGGAGTTCCAATTTCCGGAAATACTCGGAAAAAGTTCCAAGTTCCGACCAAGGACCCAGTTCCGGAACCTTGGATCGTCTATTTGGTGCAGCCCTAGAAAATGACAGACAAAAACCTAGAAATAAAATGGTACCCTTGGCAATGCCGTAAGTGGTACATGAATGGTATGCAGCAAACGGAAAGTTGGTAAATTGGAACAGTATCTTGGAGTGTTGTGAGAATCAAGAAATAGTATCAGTATTGAGAATTGATCCTGGTTCCGAAGATGGCAAAATTACTTGTGAGTAAAAGTTTTGTTGCTCGTTTCAGCCCAAATTAAGCTTTTTGTAAATCACTTCTTGTCATTTGCAAGTCTAACAATTTGTGAGGGACAAACACTGTGTGTAACAAGACTCATGTTTGTTTTTGTCTCAAGTGCATACACTGCATGAAGAATGAAGATTTCTTATACATTTAATGAAACGTGCAGTCAGTTTCAACCATCAACATATACTAATTTATTATTCAAAAGTAAGCTTCTTCAATGCCAGTCAAAGTTAATTGGAATTGAAACATTTTAGGATTTATGACATGTTTGGAAAATACTGGCCCAAGTAAAAGCGGAAAAAGCAAGATGCCTAGGGTTTAAGACTAGGATTTTCAAAGCAACCTAAGAGAGATGAGCATTCAACTCTCATTTAATTTCAATAGGTGTTGGGCACTGTACTCCTTTTTATGTGCATTTGGAAACCACCATTCGACTATCTGCTTTTATTCAAAGTGGAGGGCACTGTTATTTGGAAAACAAAATGTTTTGCAAAATCAAACTTAGAGACTTAGGGTGAAAACAGACATGACGCTAACAACCCTTTAACCATCCTTGGTGGTTATATATGCATGTTGCAGGGCTGTATTGGTGCCCTATGCAGCCATGAAATATGCATAAATAACCACCAAGGGTGGTTAAAGGGTGGTTAGCATCATGTCTGTTTTCACCCTTAGTTTCAAGTTTGTTTGAAACACAATCCTTCCCTCTCCTCCACATACGTATTTTGAACAAAGAAAGATAATATACCAAAGTCTGTACTGCTTACTCGAGCTGAAGAATTTGGCCGAATGACTGTTGAATAAGTTTCTTCCTCCAGCATTTAGTAAGCGTACGTGCTTTCAAAAACAAAGAAAAAAGGATGTCAAAGCTACTGTATTACACAACAGAACATTTGGCATATTACATTGCTACACTATGAGCACGACGCAGATCTTTCTGACAGTTTTTAAAATATTGGACAATAAAGTAGTATACCATTATTTACTCATTGACATGTATGTATGTATGTATGTATGTAACATGTTTTCATGTATAGATTATATTATATTGGAATATCAATTTCACTCAACTAACTGCACTCTTGTCTCTAGATAAGGAGACTATGTAATCAAAAGTCTGATAACAAGACAAGTTTATGCTAAGTGTTGACATTGTAGTAGACTGAGCATGTGCATCCCTGGTACAATACAATAGACTATAGTCTTATTTCTGGTGACTGTCCAATAGGAAGCTGAAACCTTTCTAGCTCTAGAACAAAAACTATGCTAACCCATGTTCCTCTCAGGATAAATAATGGGCATCTGGCAACCACAGCAGTGTCATGCAATCTGAGCAATGGTAGGATCAAAACATAGAAACAGAATTTTGTGTTTATCAGATCACAGCTTTCAACAAGTATTTGAAGGAGGTAAACCGAAAATGGAGGGGAATTTATGACTTTACAAAGAGCTAACAGCACTAAGGATTTTAACACATTATTTTTTCTTGAAGAGTTATGTATATGAAGGGTCATTTGTTTTTCTTTGAGAACGCTTTGGGAAGAGAATTATTAAAAAGAAGGCTAAGCAGTTTGTTTCAATTCCTCTCAGTGCATGCGGTAGATCCTTAATACACAAAGTTGCCAGTTTCCACAAACTTTATAAATTCAGCAACTGTAAAAGAACACATTATTGACAAAACATTGTATAGGCTTATATAGAAATATTAACTTTCAAAAGTATGCATCATCTTAAATAGACTAAAACACAAATATTCTAGTTTAAGGCTAAAACGTTGTCCTTATCTAAGCAGTGTAGACCAAGCTATACTAATACATTCTAGCTCTATAATTATATAAAATAGCATACACTGATAAACTGCACTTTTGGCAGACCCACTGAAATCAACATAGAAAAGGCTTAATATAAGGTCTAACTCTGAATTTCCTCCTAACTGCCTGCAAATTAACGCTGTAATCTAAATCTTTTCAAATTTAAGTTCTGTTTTTCTGGCAACATATCATTAGTACAATACACTGTTACAGACTTCTTCAAACCTAGCATGACGATGAACCCTTCTGCACACAGTCCACACAGTTTACTGTATCAAGGCTCAGGTTGGGAAACACTTATTCATCTTGGTATGCCTTTACATTATGCACCAGAATGCTAATTTCCTTTACTGCAAAAATTCAAACAGGATTAATTATTGGTGAGAGAGAAAGATTACCAGTGTAAGAGATGACAAATGCATAGCATGACAACTCTATGATTTGTGTTTTTCCATTTCAAAATTAATTCCATAAAAATTACATCAGATAGAATGGCTTCCCCAATCCATGTCAAATATTTGTTTACTTGCTGCTGCCAATGCGTAATTCAGTGACTGACATTGCTGAAATGGCCATGTCAAATACAGTTGGATTCCAGTGTAAAGTCCCAGGTAAATACCCACAAACCAAGACTGCAGTGCATGGAGTCCGGAAATTCTCTCTCGGAAGTCGTCGTTCATTGCTGAAAGAGACATACTGATGAACAGACATTTCTTTATCCTGAGCTATGGGCTGCTATTTATCAGTATGGCAGGCACATTCTATGGGAACACAGTTTGACTCTGATTTATAGTTCAAAGTTCTAAGAGCTGCTGTTTGATTAATTCTTGAGTAGTAGTACTATTCATTCTTCTCCAACAGGAGGTGGTGGCTGGCACAGTTTGTACAGTCTGACAAAAACAAAAAGGAACAATTAGTCTGATGGTATTATCATTATTAAAATGACTAGATGTAGGGCAAGACACAGAAACCCTAATATAGCCAATTTCTCTTCTTACTGTAAATTCAGAGTATCTCCGTATAAAATTAAAGGCACAACAGTGGTAACAATCCAGTGAGAGATTAGAATCAGGTACTGAATCTGAATGACGTCTGTCTCCTTTATTCATATACACAAGTCCATAAATACTAAGACAGCGATCCAGCAGTAAGGAACCGCCAGCAGCAGCTGTGCTGCCGCAAGCTCCTGGGGTGCTGGCCGCCACAGCGCCAGCTCCAGCTCCAGTTCCAGTCCCTGTGTCATGCAGGGGGAGCTGGAGGAGGCGTGGCCACCAAGGAACAAGTAGGAAGAGGGGCTTGCCGAGGTTCCCTGACCCCAAGAAGCTGTTGCATGCCAGCCCAGGCAGCCCCCAGAACTGGCCCACAGCCTTCACCATTGCTCGCGGGAGCCCAGGACAGTTTCCCGTGAGACCCTGCCCCTCCTGTGCCTCTCGGGAGCCGGGTCGCACGGGGAACCGTCCAGGGGTCCCGCAAGTGACAGTGAAGGCTGTGGGCTGGTTTCAGGGGCTGCCCAGGTCGGCAAGTAAAGTAGCTCCTTGGGGTCAGGATGGCCAGTGTATGGCTGTGATGGACCTATGCCTGCTATGAGCAGGCATAAGTCCCTGCTGGCACAGCCGCTTCATTCGCGGGGTAAGGGGGGCGACGGGCTTCCCCATATGGGAAAACCCCGATGGGGGTGCCCACCGGCCCTGGGGAGCCTGTCCTTGGGTTGTGAACCTTGAAAGGGCAGTGCTCTCCACCCTCGTGCTAGTGCAGGGGGCGTGACCACAGGCTAGTGGAACTCCGCTTCCACCGATGTGCCCCCACCCCGCTCCGCAAGCTCTCTCTCAGCCCCCCTGCCGGCACAAGGCCCCTTGGTCTAAATCTATAAATACTAATCTAAATCTATAAATACTTTATAGGTCTAAATCTATAAATACTAATCTTCCACTAATAGCAAAGTAATTCCTCAGTTATGAAGTTTCATAATTGAATAGTCATCCTAGATCAAATTCATTGGTGACATTAGAAGGTTGACAGAGGGGATGTGTCCACCTCAACTTTCAACTGCCCCTGGTTCTCTCTGCTACTTGTACTCCCTTACACATATTACACATTAAATATATATTTAAATATATAAAAAATATGGTTTTGACAGCAGTTTCTAACATCATTTTTGCTTTAACAGTTAGGCATGTGAAGGGTTATTTCCTTTCTCTGAGAACACTTGAGCTAGTAAATTCAAATTCACTTTTGAGAAGAGGATACAGAGCAGTATCGGCCACCACCATTTTGGTTAAGGGTGGCTGCCATTAGTACATGCACAAAATGGCCCCGGTGACCATTTTGTACGTGTGTGATATGGAGCAGGGAGATGCTGCAGTGAGGGAGCCTGCTGGAGACCCCAGTACAGCAGCAGTACTTCAATCAAGCCCTCCAAGACCGGTAATTACCACTCCAGAGTAACCTACAGGCCATAAGCCCATCTGTTTGCAAACATCAGAAAGAGACCAAAAGCGTTCCTGAAAAGGTCTTGTATATCGCTAATACAATAGTACACTGGTAATGCCATGATGAGAAGTCAGCAAGTACTTGCTTTGCTGTACAACAAAGGTCCAGGCAAAGAAGATTTAAATATGCAACTACCCAATCCTTTGCTTTATTATGCAGCTGAAAGGCTTTCCTCAGGAGGACAAAGGCCACTAGGGATGTACGAACGCAGTTTGGAAGTTAGGAGTTCGGACCGAACTCAAATAGTTCAGTCGACCGAACCGAACTTTCAAACCGAACTCGAATTTGACCGAACTGTTCGGTCGAATCTGAACCAGTTCAGAAGGCCAAAAAACCCAGTTTTGAACGTACGAACTCGGTTCGGAATTTGACCGAACTCGAATAGTTTGGTTGACCGAACCGAACTTTCAAACTGAACTCGATTTTTGAACCGAACCGAATTTCCAAACTCGGTTCTCTTCGCACATCCCTAAAGGCCACACAGTCAATCAAGAGATGCCTATCTAATCAGCAGTGAATGGAAGAAACTCTCTCCAGATATTTTATATTAAGCTTGTCTGAAAGCGCCAGCCTCCTGTACAACAGTCTACTAAATTTATTATGAACAGAGAGAAGCTGATCTCCAGCAGAGTGAAAATGCAGTGGTGTATTTGTAAATAATATTAAGAGAATATGAACTTCTATATTTCTTTCAGTTCTAGGAGCATGGTGTTTTTATTTCAGGGGAATCTGATGAACTGGCTTCAGGATTTGAGGGGCACTTAGGGAGTGTTGGGGATGTCTAGAAGGTAGTGGGGGGCATTACTGGCTGCCACCTAGGCATGTCCATTATGGATTCGCATCAATCCAACATGGGCCATTACGCATCGATCTGAACCAATATGAACTCCGTCCGTGCAAATTATAGATCTGGAGTTACGGATCGTACTCCCCCTAGGGCCCTGGCATGTACTTACTGGTCTCTGAGGACTTGACTAAAGCTGCACTGGGCCACTGCAGCTATTGGGGGGGGGGGGTGCCCTCCTGGCAGGCTCCCTTACTGCGGCATACTGCTGAGAGCACGCATGTGCAAACGCCTGCTGGGGACAGCGTGCTTTGCATATGCGTAAAATAGCAATTGCCCTTAAACAAAAGGGCGGCAGCCAAACTGATGTTGCCAGTTTTGGTTAAGGGTGGCAGCCATTTTGTGCATGTGCAAAGCAGCCTCGGCTGAGCATGTGCAAAATGGACGCAGCCCTTAAAATGGCAGTGACGTCATTTTGGCTGGCACCATTTTGGTTGGGAGCAGTGGCCATTTTTGTGCATGTGCAAAATGGCCTCAGCAGCCATTTTCTACATGCGCATTGCAGAGCAGGGAGCTAGGCAGTGCACCGCAGCAAGGGACCCTGCCAGGAGGCCCCCCACAACAACAACAAACGAGCAGAGCTTCAATCAAGTCCTCCAAGGCCATTAAACACGTGCTAGAGACCTGAGAGGTGGGGATGGGGGGAGTAGGGAGGTTGGACTCTGACCAGTTTCCCACCGGGAAAATTTCCCATTGACTTCAATGGGATCCAAATCTGAACCGTAACGAATCTGAAAATTACAGATCCGAATCTGTAGCGGATCTGAATCCATAATTTGATCCAAATGCTCATCCTCACTGCCACTATACATGCAGATGGCAAAGGGATGGGCCTTCTGGAAGCAGGGCATCCTGCCTCCTTTTTGGAGCATTATTCTTCCCGTGGCAGTCATAGTGACATCTGGAGACAAGACAGCACTGACAGGTACATTTGTCTCTTAACTGCTTATTTAAGCAAGTAGATTTGAAAGCCAGACATGTTTCTTCCCCTATTGCAGCCTGTGTGGGCTGCAGAGTGATTCCAAGAATAGACAGCTGAGGAGTGACAATACCAATCCATTCCACAGTAGAATAAAAATACATCCATGCTTCAGCTTATGTGGTATGGTTTAAGTGCATATATATTTGGGAAAATCAAAAATCGGTAGCTTACAAATTGTATGCCTACAATGTACTTGCAAGATCATTATTACCCAAGTGGAAAAAAAAAACTCTCAGGGTGCAATCCTGCTGCCAGCTTACACCAGCAGCAGGCACAGTGATGATCTGGGAAGCGGGTGCTCAGCATGCATGCGCATGCAGAAAGCAGCGCAGGGCAATGGCATGACCCATGCTGCTGCAACCCCCTAGCTCACCCCCTACCCCCCGAAGCCTGGGGGATAAAGCAGGCATGGTTCCTGCTCCATCCCCCAGGGAGCGTGGCCTCAGGGGGTCACAATGGATAGATAGTGCACACCGTTGCCCCACGCAGCTTGCCGTGGAGCACGTGTGTGCCTGCAGTCTTTCACTGCACCTCAAGTGGACGCAATTTGCGAGGGCTGGAGGATGGCACCCTCAGCCTTTAAAATGGTCAAGCCATTTGAATTGCTCTGGAACAAATCAAAAAAAGGATAGCTATTTCCCAAGTTCCTTTCCACACTACTCTCTTATTAGATTATTGGTCAGAATCCTGAAGTCTCTCTCATATGAAGCTATGCTAATTGTCAATGTTTACGTTCACTTGCAAAAAGATATCAAATATTAGATTTTTTCCTATTGGAATTTTAACACCTGAGTGAGTTTATATAGTCATTTTTAAAATGGACAAAGAAAGAGTCCAGCTTCTGCTGTGATCTTTAATATTATGGAAGTATAGTTATATTTAAGCATCTATATATAGTCTAATTATTCTTCTACAAAGAATTAAGTTTTTTTTAATCAATCCAGTACAAGAGAGACCATAAACAACAATAAATTGATTAATATGAGCACAGTAAGGCAAAGTCTTTATGAAGAAACTTGGACAACGCTTGGGTTTGTTCATTTATTCTCAATTAACACTACTTGTTAGGAAGTATTTCAGGCATCTGTAATCCATCACAGAATGAAACACTTCCATAAACATAAAGCAATCATTTTTCATTCTAATGGGTTCCTTACTAACAACAACAAAAGGCTGCCTCATTTTTAAAAGTAAAGGAATCTGATTGGAGTAGATGATACCGCACACTGCTGTGATACTTCTAAGAAAACAATGGAATAGATGTTTAAATATAACTATCCTTCCACAATATTAAAGATCTGGACTCTCTGTTCATTTTTAAAATGAAATCTAGTCATGATGAGATCAGGAACCTTTAGTACAAAAATTTGAAAATTGTTGCATGGAGTTTTAACTGTGCAACTTTAACTGGAGCTGCATGAATAAAAACCTAAATACTTTTATGGACATTACACCTTCAGAAACAAATTGTGCCCTTAAATATCCCACTTCCAAGTGATGTTGGTGAGAGCTGCAGCCTGCATCTGGATGAAGAATATGACAGCAACTAAGCAAATTGCTAAGTCGGTCACAAGCAGTTGATTCTAATGTTTAGTTACCTTGGGACAGACTGTGGTGTTCGGTCCCTCACTCCTAAATTCTTGGCAGTGTTCTGCACTCTTGCTCCCTACAGGAGAGAAAAAGCATTTTCCTTCACATATAGCTAATACAGTTTTAGTGCATCTACTGGGACAATAACATGCCCAGAAATAATTAAACTCATCAGTACAGAAGTTTCATTTTTGATGACCTGCCAAAAGAATTTTTCTAGAGGTGACAGTGAAGAAAATAAACACTTTCAATTAAGTATTATTTCATGTGATTTTGGTAACTCTGCAGAGAAGTTTCTTTGTTTTAGGTAATTACTGTATGTTCTAAAGACCTACATACAAAGAAAATCAAAAACATTCACAAAAGGTTTCACGCTTGAGTTGTGAAGACATGACTCTTGGAAGACCTCCAATTCAGACGTGAAGACGTCCAATTCAGCTTTTCTGGTATTCCTATTACTGGAGTCCTTTACCACACAAAAGCTAACACACGCCATAACAGCATAACCTGCTTGATTAACCCGACTACCACTGCACATATATAGCAGATATATACATATTTAATCCTATGTAGATTTTGACCGTACTACCTTATTGGAAAGAAAAATATGAAGTGTGCTATTATTATTAATTATTATTATTATTAAGCATTTATACAGTGCAAGCAATGTACCTGGTGCTTTACACAGAATAATATAGACACAGTCCCTGCCCAAGGGCTTACAATCTAAAGACAGGGAGGGGAGAACCTACAGCTAGCTTAAAAACCACTATAAACTCAAAGAACGTCGTTATACATTTAATTTATTGCTTCATATAAGAATAAATTAAACCTCTCCACAAATTAAGCCTACCACCAAAACAGGTTTATATATTGCTTTTAGAAAAAAATAAGAATTGCTAGTGGCTTCCACTGCATGAAGAAGCGACACTTGAGGGATACAAGGATATCTTTTCACACACCCCTCCCCAGCATTTGATACTACACTGAGCTAATAACCTGCCTGTATTTTTATTCACCTTTTCCATTTTTTTCCCCAACCACCAACAGTTTTCATGTTCAAATTGCTAATTCCACGTTAAAGTGATGGGACTTTATAATTCAGTTAAGTGGCTTTAGAATTCTTTATTGTGAGACCTCCATTTCTAAGCAGTCATAGAGGATGCCATTTTGCAATGAAGAAAAGAAGCTCCGTTTCAAACTAGATTTATGGAATGGTATTTTTTATTGTTAGGAGAAAGAACAAGCCCACCCTTCCAGCTGGGAAGAGAGCCATTAAAGGAATAGGCAAAAAGGCCATTTTTGTTTTTTTTATTGTGGTTGTTACTAGTGACGCATTAACATCGGCACTAAAACCATAGAAATATTATCAAATGTTCATCTTAAAGTAATGAGAGAAAATTATTGCCCAAATGACCGATTCCACCTCACTCCTTTACTACACTCTGAACATTCAGAGTCACTGCTCCTCTTTTCTCCTCATTTCAGTACAGACTTATGAACCTTTAGCCACCATACTAATACACCTCTGATGATTACAACTGACGGTGTAACAAGATTGCAAAATTGTTCTAACAATGTAGCCTGGGCAATTGTGATTGGCTTGTTAAATATGACCATCTCATACAATTAAAGCTAAAAAAATCCATTCGCTAACGTTACCCTATTTACACATATTCCTTACTTATTGATTTCCAGTATCCTCAGATTATTATTTTATTTTTATTATTTGATATTTATTTGGTGCTATATAAATAATTATTAATAATTATTATTTATTATGTATTATAATTATAATTTATTATAATTATATTTATTATATATATAGCACCAGTGATGTACTTGGCACCGTATGGTCAGTAGTTACAGTCAGGTCCCTACCTGCCAAAGATCTTACAATCTAAGAGACAAGGAATGGAGAGATGACTGCGGGAGAGATGAACATCAGAGAGACAAGGATACATAAATTCCCTAACCTTTTTAGGGAAGGTTATTGAGTGGGTGGTGGCCCAGTAGCTTCAGGGGCATCTGGACAGTGACAGTTTTTTAGATCCTTCGCAGTCCGGTTTTCAACTGGGTTTTGGCACTGAGACCGCTTGTGGCCTTGGTCAATGACCTCTACTGTGTCATTCGACCCTGTTGATCCTATTAGATCTTTTGGCTGCATTTGACACTGTTAATCATGAGGAGTTGGTGGCCCGCTTGTGGGACCGAGCTGGGGTGGGCAGGACGGTCCTTAGATGGTTCCGTTCCTTCCTGGCCAGGAGAACTCAATGTGTGGTGCTGGGTGATTGTTCACCTTCTCCCCGGGACCTCATGTCTGGAGTCCCGCATGTTCTGTCCCCTCTCATGTTCAACGTGTACATGCAGCCTTTGGGCAAGATCGTCAGAAGGTTTGGCGTGTGGTGTCATCAGTATATGGATGACACCCAGCTTTACCTCTCTTTCTCAGCTGACCCAGGCCACACAGTCTCAGTGCTTACCCAGTGTCTGGCAGCTGTGAGGGACTGGATGAAGCTGAATCCTGACAAGACGGAGGTGATGGGGGTGGGGGGCTGAGGGTGGGGTGGCTCCCGTCATTGATTGGGTCCATCCTTCATTAGTCCCTCAGGTGCAGAGTTTGGGGGTGCTCTTTGACCCATGCCTCTGCCTGGATGCCCAGGTGGAGGCGGTGGTGAAAGGGGCATTTCGCCAATTACATCTGGTGTGACAGCTTCAGCTATATGTCTCAGACTATGACCATCATCTATGCTTTCATCACCTCAAGCCCAAACTACTGCAACGCGCTCTACATGGGGCTACCTTTGGGGACGGTTCAGAAACTGCAGCTGGTGCAGAATGCGGCAGCCTGTCTTCTTACAGGGACGGGTCACCATGAGCACATTATACCTATACTCCATTCTCTTCACTGGCTGCCTATAATTTTCCAGGCCCAGTTCAAGGTGTTGTTTTTGGCTTATAAATCCATTTATGGCTTGGGGCCCTGATTACCTGCAGGATCACCTCCCCCCCCGGGTCATAGAGCGACTCTTGCGGTAATCAGGAGACACCCTCCTCAGAATCCTCTGGGTTTCACAGGTGGCCACACTGAGGCGATGGTACTTCCTCCCAACAGTGGTCCGCCTGGCCACCTCCCCTCCTTTTGTAAGAAATGTAAGACCTGGCTGTTCCCCAGGCTTTTGGGGAAGGAGACAGGTAATGGGGTGGGGGGATGGGTAATAGGCACGATTCAGGGTGCTAGTTTTGACTTATAAAGCCCTACATGGTCTGGGACCTGCTTACCTGAAGGATCGCCTCACTCCCTGGACGGCTCCTGCAGTCGCCCGCGAGTGCCCTCCTAGAGGTCCCGCATTATCAGCGGGTCTGCACAGACAGGCGGGCGTTCTTGGCAGCAGCTCTCCCAGCAGAGTTCCACCTCAGCCCAAACCTTCTTGCCTTCTGCTGGCAATGTAAAACTTGGCTCTTCTGTCAGGCATTCAGTGAGGGGCAGTGGGAGGGGGGATGAGTTAATGAGTTGGGAATAGGAGGTGGATTTTTAAAAAAAAAAAAAAAAGCACAGAAATGGTTTTATAGATTTTAGGATGCATATTTCTTATTATTGTGTTTTGTATTTTTATATTTTACTGTTTTATATATGTTGGAAGCCGTCCCGAGTTGCCATCAGGTGAGAGGGATGGGGTAGCAAATGTAAACAAACAAATAAATAAATAAAGCAGGGTCTTGCAGAATAAATCATTCCAACCAGCAACAAGGCCAAATGAAACAGATAAGACAGGAGCCAAATGGTTATCCAATTGTGTTAAAACTTTCCTCCAAGAATGTACATAACACTACAAGGATGTAGTGTTATGTACAGGAAGGAAACCTTTTCTTTATGTGTAAAAACGAATGTGAGTTGTGTAGATGTGAAATTGATGATGGAAATATATACATGGAAAGTGTGATGCAATTATGGCTACAACGTATGGATACCCAGCTATGAATGACATACTGATTCAGAGATTCTTTCATACACAAACTCTCCTGAACATTTGTTTCTCACACCCCATTTGGGCTTCCTCCTATCGGGGTCTCCAGGATGTCTCTGTCTATGTGCACTAGTGGTCTCATCCTGTACCCTTTCCTTTAATAAACCTTTCTATCTAGGGACCTGTCTATACCTATTGATTGTACAGCGCCTGGTACACTGCTGGTGTTATATAGTAATTAATTTATAATATACTGTGGCTCCCTGGACTCCTGTGTGATTACCCCATCAGCCTGGTCTCGACTGATCAATCCCTCCAACAAGAGTGTCACTCTAGTTTTAATAAATTACGTTTTTATGTAGCAAACATATCCTTTAATTAAAGGAGTGTAGTGAAGTGCCGTAGGCAAGCTGTTGTAGGATCAAGCTCATAGTGAGTCAGCACAATGCTACTGAGTCACAGAGCCAGTAGTGAAGGGGTTAAGCTAAGGCACTCTAAGAAAGTATCATGTGACTGGATATGGGCTGATCACATAATCCTGGCTGGGCTTAAAAGGAAGAGAAGAAGCCCAGTCAGTAACACCTTGGAGCCAGCAGGGTAAGAAGATCTTGGAGACAGCTGGAGGTACCATGCTGGGGAGGTTGGAGGGAACCCTGGCTCTGCCTGAGGAAAGGGAAGTGGGTTCAGGAAGGCCCTAGTGGGGAGAGCCTTGGAGTAAAGACCTGGGGCAGGATGCAGGGAGTCCTGGGAGGAGATCCAGCTCTTCTGAGGGAAGCCCTTGGGATGCAAGAACTGCAGACCCCTGTTATGGAAGGAGCCAGCCCTACCGTCAGGGGACAAGTCAGAGAGGCCTTAGACCAGGGACAGGTGGCAAAGAGCCCAGGAGAACATCCAGCTCTTGGGGCAGCGGCCTTAGGGTAAAAGAGCTGAAGGCCCCTGTTGTGTAAGGGGCCAGTAATCATAGTGAGTGTAGGGACCCAAGGCCAAGGTAACTAGCTGGGTGTGAGACAGCTGGGAAACCCAGGGCCAACGACATATGAAGTTGCAGGGAGGTGACAGAGCTGTCAACTCACCAGGTCAGCTAGGGGGTACTAGGGAGATGCCAGGACAGCTTGGGACCCTGGGGAAGGATATGCCAGTGGTCTGTACGGAGACCGAGCGAGTGCAAGAACCCCAGGAGTGACAGGACTAGGCCAGGGAGTGACAACACCTTTTTGTTAACTATTGAGCAACTGCGGAAATCTCTTAATGTGTCAAAATGCTGGATTTGTGCCCATGTGCCCACACACTCTATGGGGGGAATCCCTTTTGTTCCTGTAGTGTTAAATGCCTCTCAAATAGTGCAAGGGGTGACCACTCCATTTCCAGGCAAGGAATTAACATGGGCTAATATAGGCCACAATAATACTGAATACATTCACCTAGCCAAGGAAGTGCAGGGAGAATATTGTTTTAAGTCTAATAGGTCTATGTGGGGAAAATATGCACTCAAGGAAGGGGTTACGGTAGGTTACAGCATTTGCAATTACACATTCACCGTAAATTCCACTGAAGGAGCTTCCATTTAAAGCCATATATCCAGTGGAATTTATGGTGAATGTGTAATTGCAAATGCTGTAACCTACCGTGTGCATATTTTCCCCACATAGACCTATTAAACTTAAAACAGTATTCTCCCTGCACTTCCTTGGCTAGGTGAATGTATTCAGTGTTACTGTGGCCTATATTAGCCCATGTTAAAAAAAGAAAAGAGTGTGTTCATTATTTTCCTATGGAAAACTGAAAACCGAATAAAGGAAAGCTGGCTGACCTGTTTGCGCATCACATCTGTGGCTTGCATGATGTAGCGAGGAGGTAGTCCATGGCTCCGCGCGAGAATTATAGCTTGCTCCAGAGTGACACTTAGAGTGCAGCTGCAATAAGACAGTATTAAATCAAGTATCTGCTGTCATCATATCAACTAAAACACAACTATCAGGCATCCAAAATCTATAGACTAGAACCAAAAGACAAGCAACAAGGAGTCTAAAAATGTTATGGTAGTGAGGCAGATAGACACATAGATCATAGTGGAAATAAGAAGTAATGGATAGTGATTATACAAACTAGAAACCATTCACTAGGCAATACAGCCTCCCTTCAAATACTGCATATAATTTTTATGTCTGAAAATAACAATAATAATAATTAATAATACATTTTATTTCTAGAGTGCCCCACCATCAAATGGTGCTCGGAGAACTTTATTACAAGATAAAGTTAGAATATATAAAATCCATTAAAATATAAATGTATGTAAAAACAATTAAAAAGGGGAAGGAAACAGGAAGGACAACACACATTAAGGGGAACCAGCAGTGAATCCTAAAAGCATCTAGAGAATGAATAAATAGTTAGGTGCTTTTTAAAGGTAAGGAGGAAGTAAGATGGACATCTGGAGGAAGTGAATTTCACACCGTGGGGGCTATCACAGCAAAGGCCCAATTGCCCAATACCCAGGTTATTGAGGGAAATCATTCTTTTTGCTTAAGTCATTTATTTTTAAATACCTTACTGCTATTTAACATATATGCTACAGCTTCCTGGGGATGTTTTCATGACATTAAGAAAAGGAAGTTTTAGCCTTAAATTAGAGCCTTAAAACACTGTAAAGCTTTCCCAGTCACTTCCTCTCCAGCTGGTGGTATTAATCCTTTAGAAAATCCACAGATTAGACACGTATTTGAAAAATCAAGTGACCTTCACTCCCATCAGTAATTATGCTGCATTCATAAAAAGACTCAAGGACACACTAATTATAATACATTAAAATTAATAGGATTTCCGTTACTCTCGTTTAAGCCATTTTAACTCAATAGAGTGAAGTCAGTTTACAGAAACCCGAGACAATCTTGTATATCAGTGTGGAAAATCTGGATTAGTAATATAGATGCATGAGTAAAAAACTTCCTGTAAGGTTCAATGAAAAGTATCTTTCTTAACAAAATTTGTTGTTATTCTCTTTCATGCCCTGTCAACCACTATCCACTGGGAAGAGTAAATAAGTATGGGTCTACTTTTCCTTTAAAAGAAACAGGCCAACAGAGACACTATTCCTAAAGTAATATTTTGAAATGTGTATTTTTTTTAGTTGAGCAGAAAAAAGTATACGGCTGCTCAAACACTGTTCTTATGAACCTTGGCTGACCAAAAGTATCCACATAATATCTTCATGAGGTAGGTGAATAAGCATTATTGCCCTCTCTTTACAGATGAATTGAAACTGGAAAGTGCATGGTCCTGGGCAAGTGGCTCCCACTTATGCATATTTTTTCCCCCAAGACCACACCATCTAATAAATAGAGGGGCTTTCAGTGTACAGGCACTGATTTTAATCAAGTCCATAAAAACAGAAAAGCTCTCTAGGACCTGAACGTAAACAGGACTGCACTCTCTTATGTCTTCCCTACTTAGAAAACCTTTTTTGAGCTATATTCTGTACACCTTCCTCTTCTGTATGATGCATCTAATTTATTCTGTTTTTAGGTACTCTTGTTTCATTGTCTCATTGCTGCACATCGTGTTTCACTGACAGATCTTCCTTTAAGTGTCTTATTTTCTTTACTTTTCCAGTGGCATCTTGTGGACATTTAGGCTGGTAGGGTAGTGGGCGGCGCCACGTGGGTGGGGCCACCATTAAAATTTCCCACATTACTAAGCAAAACACAATGAATAGAAAACCCCATCATGAATACAGATCTCAGGACTACACAGTGTTGATGGCGTACTGTTGAACTCCTAGACACTGAAATGAGGGACAGCAGCACTCACAATGCAGGGCATCATTTGCATAAAATGTGCATATGTTATTTTGCATGCATTCATCCCCATCCCATACAGGAGAGAGCACACAGCCCAGCACTTTCCCACTGCAACCAATGCAGGCATGCAAAAAAGGAAGAGAGCCCAGCTCTGCAGTGTGTGCATTAGCTGCTGCTGCTCATGCCCTTATGCAGGAATGAGTGCCCTGCCTGGGGCAGCAAGCACAGCAGCAGCTGTTAGAAGGCACCCACCCCCAGCAAACAGCAGCAGCAGGGCCAGCTCCTCAGGTGGGCAGTCCTGGGCTGATGAGGAGTCACAGGTCAGCTGTGGAGCTGGATTGGATCCACAAGGCTCAAGGCTGCTGTTCCTGAGAGACATATAACTGTGCTGTGAGACAAACAAAGAGTTCTCCCAGGGAAGCAGGTGTGCATGAGCAAGCAGGGAGGAGCAGTACTGTGCATGTCTGCTCAGCCCCTGGTCAAATCTGGGACATGAGAAGAGCAATGTGGGGCAGGCAGGAAAGGAGAAAAAAGAAGCTCAAACCCGTGATGTCCCGTGCACTTGGGTACACTTGTGAGGTAAGGCATGCAATAGTGAGCAAAACGCACAGCTCTGTGAGCAAATCAAAAAGGGGGAACCAGCAGTTGCTCCTGTACTCAATATATGTCAGAGAATCCACAAAGGAGAGAAACTACATACATGTGCCCTTGCTGGGAAATGCTACAAGGTGAGCCCAGCTCATTTCTCAATACACACCAGAGAACCCACCCTGCAAGAAAAATGGCCTTATAAATGCCTAACTGGGGGAAAAGCTTCAGTGTTAAACTCAGTCTTCATATACATGAAAAAACCCAAACAGTTCCCCTATTCCAACCCTCACCTTAGCTGCAGCTCAGAGAGAGGAAGACAAGAAGGGTAGAGTTCACATTTGGGGAGGAGATGTGGGGCAGAATACTTTAGAAATCTGCATATTAGACTTAAGAGTTTAGCTACTGTGCCATACTGATGGTGCTGCAATTCTAATTCCTCACCCCGGACCAACCATTCCCATCTCTGCTCCCTTCCCTTACAGTTATTCCCCCTATTAACACAGACCATTCCCTCACTTCTCCCTCTCTTTATATACCCTGTTCCAAAGGGACACCTAAAGGTCCAACCTGGAGGCTGCTTGCCTGCAAGGACAGGATGTGTTGGCAACTTTGCAGCAGGCTGAATAAAAGGCCTTGGGTGTACCCATGTGGGTCAGTCCCCAAAGCCAGCCGAACTCCAAACAGAGGGGGAGTATTTTAGTCAAGTTACAATTCAAGTAGAAGATTTGGTATCTGGAAACTACAGGCAAATAGAGACCACACTAAAATGAATTACATGGAATGCCCGCTGGAAACAATGGAGAAAATGAATGCAAATTAGCAATAATGAAAACATGTGAACAATATGCTTTAACTTAATGGAACGTAAAGCAATACAATGAAGCTACATCTCTGATACAGGAGTAAAGTGTGTGTGTGTGTGTGTGTATATAGAGTGATAAAAAAGGGGTCAGGAAGACAGGATGGAACAACAGCAAGGAGGCTAGGGAGTGGTTGGAGTGACAGACTTAGTGGAACTCCCCCCACAGCTGTTGGGCAGCTGGCTGCGCTCACCAAACAGCCAATGCGGGCCCCAGGAGCTCCAAGCCCCCCATCTGCTGTTTGGCAGGCCAGGTGAGTGCACCAAACAGCTGATGGGGGACCTGGAGGCGTGCGCTCACCCAGCCTTGTTGAACAGCTGATGGGGGGCCTGGAGCCCCTGGTCAGCTGGTCAGCAGGGTTAGATGAACACACACCTCCATCCCCCCTCCCCCGCCAATCAGCTGTTTAGCAGGACCAGGATGCGCACTGGAGCCCAAGCCACTAACCCCACCTCAGCAGGGCTGGGCAGGACTACCAGATGTGCGGGCCCACATTGGCCCAGGTGGACAGGTTTTGGCCCAGGATGCACCTCTGAGCTTTTCCAGAGAACGCATCCCCTAACACCTGGCCACCCACCCCGGGGTAGACACAGGCCAATAACTGACAGGAACAGAAGAAATGTACAAGTGAACCAAAGTGGGCCAGTGCTGGCTACTGTCACCTCTATTTTTGCCCTATGTCTGCCTTTCCTTAAGGATACACTTTATCCTCCTATCTTCATTTTGGATCTCTGTTTTGGTGGAGGCTGTTCTCTTCAGTTATGCAGTGACAAGCATCCAGACACTGGTATGACTGAGACTACTTATTTTAGGTTTATAAACTGTTCACCATCCGTATCCCATGGCATTTGTATTTATTCTAGTAAAAACCATGTAAATCAGTGGCAAAAAATAAAAGGTCATTTTCCAAACCAAACAATTTATGTGCAGCTTCAGCTAGGCAAACCTCTGAGAAAAAGATACAGGCCTTGAACTGAGTCTTGAAAGATAAAATCTTTAGGTGCTCTTGTACAAACATAGGGATTAAATGTCAGAGTCAAAGGCCTTGCAGTGGAGACAGCCTGCCATAAGAACATGAAAAAAACCCAACAACATGGGCACGTAAGCTTGCTTCTTAGTTGTTACGGTGAGCCATGGGTGAAGAGATTCTCCCAAGCAGGCAAGACCACAACTGTACAGGGCTTTATAGACTATTTCCAATGTCATGAGCTGCTTTTAGGGGCAAACTCGATGTAATTTCTGGATAGCATCAATCTAGTCAGTCTAACTAGATTGATGCTGCCCCCATCTAAACCTTCGGGAAATGGATTCTGCAGCAAATAAGCTCCTCCAAGTCCTTTCAGTGTCACAAGTGGAGCCCACTGAGATAATTATATTGTTGTAATCAGCCAAAGGCAGGCTATATAAAATGCTCACTGCTCAATGACAATTTATTGCAGCTATTCCTTCATTAATCTAAAAGAGGCTCTCCTACCAAACAATCAGAGGCTACTTGCAGACAAAACTGGGGTGGTAGTGGGTGGGTAGGAACTGCCATGAACCAAAATCACAGCAAGGGGAATCACATGAAGCTCTGCTCGTATGCGTAGGGTTTTAAACGTCATTAGCCTGTTTTTGCCATGATTTTAACCCTGGAGGAAATTAGGATTCAACAGGGTTGAAATCACAGCAGAAATAGGCTAATGACGTTTAAAACCCTGAGTACACAAGCGGAGCTTCACATGCCCCCCTGCCATGATTTTGGTTCATGGTAGTTCACCCTGCCCCCCTTCCCATCTCATGCACAAGCGCCCAGAGTCTGCTTTCAAATACACTTCTGTTCATATGGCCAGAAAGCTTTGCATGACTCGTATAACACATGCTTCTGGACAGTATGTTTTAGTCAAATGCTCCTGATAAGCAGAAGATCTGTAGGACAAAAATATTCATGCACTTGATTTCTGCACTTACCAAAGAAAAATGCTATGTTTTAAATACAAGTAAGTAAATTTATGGACTGTAAATGATTAAAACTACTAGGAATAAGAAAGTGATGAGCTTCTGTCACTTTATTAGTGGACTTGGTGAGAAATTTACAAACTAAATAGCTTCCCTTAATAATTAAATCACTTTAGTTCCTAGTTTCTAGTGTCCACTGTACTCATGAAGTTAACGAGGAGTCTATTGATCTTTAGTGTGATGCTATTCGTGCTTGATTAAAGAACTAAATAGTTTACTATTGCACTGTTATACTTTCTGTGTTCTGTTTCACTGTCTTGTCTTTTTAAGACAACTGAAAATGTTTATGTTATAGTACTCACTACGTGCCAGGCCCTGTTCCAAATAACTTACTGTAAAGAGGGCTCTGCCTGAAGGAGGGTATCAGATTTACAACTTGGTTCTGTTAACATGTGTTTCTTTTCCGAAGGGTGAATAGCAAGTTAAAAAGAGTTTACCTCCAAACACTTCATATCTTATGCTAGAAGGAGTAGTGAAAGAGTTTGCCTTAAAAAATGTTTATCTGAAAAGTTTTAACTGAAGTTGTTACAAGAAACACCTCCGGTAACCACAACTGAAAGATCAGAGAAAACATCCTAAAACCCAAAAGATATAAATTTCCTTTTTGTACATTTGAAGGCATTTTATTTCCAGTCAGAATCACTCCATTTTTACTGCCAATCAGTATTCCTTGTCATTTGTGTAATACACAGCAAAGGGGACATTGGAAATAATTGCATCATGTCGACTGTCTCATCGATAACTTCGTTGTGTTATGGAATACCTTGCTGACTGGGACCATCGATCGGACAGCTCGTAGGCATCTGCTGCCCAGGCGACAGGTCTGCAGGCCTCCTTGGTTCTCTGAGTAACTGTGGGTGCTGAGGCGAGAGGGGTGGCAGTTGGAGCGACGGTGGCGTCGTTCGCATGCCGAAGCAGACAGATTGCATCATAGACCCAGTTTACGAGCCTATGTCATGGCTATGCGGGCAGCAAAAAAGAGTTTTTTGCTACCCTCATAACATTGGTGAAATCCTGTCCAGCGGAGTTTCTCCGGGTGGTGAGGGGGATGGGCGGTCCAGCCTCCCTCCACCTTGGAGTGGAGTCATCTACAGCACACTGTGACATGTTTGTGGATTATTTTGTGGATAAAATCGCTCGTATTCATCAGGATTTCAACACCGTACTTATTACATATGGGGAACTGGAGGATATGGCAGCCCCATCTTGTCTGATTTTATGGGATCAATTTCAGTCGGTGACACCCGCCGATGCGTTGGATGTCCTGGGGGCTGTCAGAGCCACCTATTGTGAACTGGATCCATGCCTGTCCTGGGAGGCGGTGGTGCAGCCTCTGCTCAAAAAACCATTGCTTGACATTGACTCCCTCGCCAGCTATCGACCTGTCTCTAACCTTCCCTTTTTAGGGAAGGTTACTGAACGGGTAGTGGCTCATCAGCTGCAGGTGCATCTTGACCGTGTCAGTTTTCTTGATCCTTCTCAGTCGGGATTTCGTCCGGCCTATGGCACTGAGACCGTGCTTGTGGCTTTGGTCGATGATCTACGCCAGGAGCGGGATCAGGGTTGTTCGACCCTGTTGATCCTGTTAGATCTGTTGGCTGCGTTTGATACCGTTGATCATGAGATGCTGGGGACGCGCCTGTGGGACTGTGCAGGGGTGGGCAGGACTGTTCTTGAATGGTTCCGCTCCTTCCTGACCAGAAGAACCCAGCTGGTGGTGCTCGGGGATTATTTTTCATCATACCGAGACCTTTTGCGTGAAGTCCCGCAGGGTTCTGTTTTGTTCCCTTTGCTGTTCAACATGTATATGCAGCCACTCAGCAATGTGATCAGGAGTTTCGGCGTGTGGGGTCATCAATATACTGACAACACTCAGCTGTACCTTTCTTTTTCATCTGACCCAGACCCGGCAGTCTCTGTGCTTACTCGGCATCTGATGGCTGTGAGGGACTGGATAAGGGCTAACCGGCTGAACCTGAATCATGACAAGACAGAGGTGATGTTGGTGGGCAGGGCAGTGGAGACGGCGGGCTCCCATCATTGATGGGGTCTACCCTCCATTAATCTCTCAGGTTCATAGTCTGGGGGTGGTCCTCAGTGCGCACCTCCGCCTGGATGTTCAGATGGAGACTATGGTGAGGAGTGCTTTCTGCTAATTACATCTGGTGCGACAGCTTTGGCCATATGTTTCGGACACAGACCTGGCCACCATCATCCTTGCTTTCATCACCTCTAGATTGGACTATTGTAACATGCTCTATGTGGAGCTATCCATGGTGACGGCTCGGAAATTGCAGCCTGTCTCCTCGTGGGTCTGGGCCGTCAGGAGCATATTACACCAGTGCTCCGTTCTCTGCACTGGCTGCTGATAGTTTTCCAGGCCTGATTCAAGGTGTTGGTTTTGGCCTATAAAGCCCTCAACGGCCTAGGCCCTACCTATCTGCGGGACTGCCTCACCCCACCCCACCCCGGTTCTGGATCGGCCCCTGCGGTCATCCGGGGGTGTCCTGCTTGAGGTCCCCCGAGTCTGCTGGGAGGCTACACAGGGAAGGGCATTCTCAGTGGCTGCGCCATGGCTGTGGAACTCCCTGCCAGTTGAGGCCCAGACCTCCCTTCTTTTTGGAGAACCTGTAAGACCTGACTGTTCCACCAGGCATTTGGTGGAGGAGAAGAGTGATGGGATGGGGGAATGGGTTAGGGTGGGCCATTTTAATATCCCCCTTTTATGTGTCTTTTAATATTATTGATATGTTTTTATGGATTGTAAGCCGCCCCGAGCTGCCTGTGGCAGGAGGGGTGGGGTAATAAGAAATTTTATTATTAATAAATAATAAATCATCATAATAATTAATAATGTGATGAAAACCACCAAAGTTAACAGAGGCTCTAATTAATATAGTTCTTCAAAGAGACTTTAAAGTATTTTTGAGCTTGAGGATGTTTCTTTGAGTGAGAGAGATATATAAAATCTACAGGTCATCAGTGTTCAGCTGGGGAACCCGGCTTCTGTTCCCACCTTGAAAAGTCACTCATCTTGTCAACTCACCTGACTTCTCTCTACCTCATTTTTCTCATCTGTAAAACAAAATTTAACCTCTTCCTACTTTTAAAAATATTTTATATATATTCTACTTCTCATATCAACTTATTCTCTTTTTGCTGTTGTTTATATGTTTTTGGGAGATTAAAATTATATTTCAGCAAATATTAAACATTCAGTAAAGAAACAATTAAATGACTCAAGACCTCCCTTGCTCACATTTGGTAGAGCCAGATTTAAAGGAGACTCTCTCCTCTGCAGCCATTCACGAAAACTTCTAGGTGTCCCTCATACACCTGGAACTGTTTTAATATCAGATCAAAACCACCTGAATTGGTAACTTCAACATGTTACCATGACTTTGGCGTAGACCTTTCTATGGCAGAGTCAGAGTTTGAGGCTGTGGAGGTCCAATTTTGTCCTTTTTATCTGGATCTATTTCAGTCGGTATCACCCGCCTATGCGGAAGATGTGCTTGGGGCTGTGCGGGCCACCAGGTGTGAATTAGATCCACACCTGTCCTTGGTTGGTGAAAGCCAGATGGGAGACATTAGGGCTGTTGCTGCCTGGGGTCATAAACACCTTTAGGAGGGCAGAATCCCCCTAAAAATGGCCATCTTTGAATACAGACTCCCCTGCCAGCTATCAGCCTATCTCTAACCTTCCCTTTTTAGGGAAGATTATTGAGTGGGTGGTGGCACATCAGCTCCAGGCCCATCTGGATGCTATCAGATTCCTGGACTCCTTTCAGTCTGGGTTTCATCCTCGGCATGGCACGGAGACTGTGTTTTTGGCCTTGGTCGGTGATCTACGATTAGATATCAACAGAGGGAATTCCACTCAGTTGGTCCTTTTAGAACTATCAGCAGCTTTCGACATGGTTGCTCATGAGGTGTTGTTGACCTGACTGCGGGACCTGGTGGGGGTGCACAGGACCGCTTCCCAGTAGTTTTGCTCTTTCCTTTCAGGGAGGTCTCAGCGGTAGTGATGGGCGATTGCTCATTGTTGCCCCATGATCTCCCTTATGGGGTCCCGCAGGGTTCCATCTTGTCCCCCCCTCCTGTTCTATGTGTATACAAAGCCACTGGGTGAGATCATTCGGAGGTCTGGAGTGAGGTGTCATCAGTATGCTGATGACACCCAGGTCTACCTCTCTTTTCCATCCGACCCACGTCCTGCAGTGTCGGTGCTTACCCTATGCCTGGCTGCTGTGGGGAACTGGANCCCCTGCTTACAACTAGGGCTAAAAACCTATTGCAACATACTCTTCAAATGTACCCACTGCTTCTTTTTAAAGTGCCATTCAAACCTATTTGTTAGTATAAAAGTGCTGAATCTTAACAAGTTAGTTTCTCTTATTACGGTTACAAATTACTGCACAGTTTTGTTGCATCTGCTCTTGAGGCACCTTGAAGGCATTGAAAGTCACAAAAATAGTATTTTTATTGATGTTATTTATCAATTAGTCTCTTTCCAGACAGATAATGAGGTATATAATGAGGTATATGGTTTAACTCTATTTATTTATTTCTAAAATTTGTTACCCTGCCTCAGGCATCTCAGGGTGTCTTATAGGTTATCATAAAAATATATAAATTCATAAAACTATACAATCATATACTTACAAAACACTAACACACAGAGCTAAAAAAACCCAATACCCAACCATTTCCACTCACTACCCGTCTCCCCTACCAAAAGCCCGGTGGAACGGTCTTACACTGTCGACGGAACAAGGGAAGGGCCGAGGCCAAATGGACCACCACCAGGAGGGAATTCCACAGCCTCAGAGTGGCCACCAAAAACGCCCTGTCCGCAGTCGCCACCCAGGAAACCCGGGGCACCTCAAGAAGGGTGCTTCCAGCAGACCGCAGGGGTTGATTCAGAATCCGGGGGTGAGGCAGTCCTGGAGGTAAGCAGGGACCATATAGGGCATTTATAGGTGAGAACCAACACCTTGAATCTACTAATATCGCATATAATCCTTAAAGGACTTTATATGTTGACTGCATAAGTAGGCAATTAAATAATCTATCCATTCAACCACTAGTAGGATAAATAAAACTTCAATAATTCAAAACTGAACTGATTTATTAATGAATTACTATTCATTAATAGTATTGGCATGTTTTCCTAGCTAGAGTTTCCAGCCAATTAGAGCTCATCATTTACATAGAAATGGCCCTCTAAATTCCTTGTTGTTGAATTACATTATACAAATCAATATTCTATCAGATTTTTTAAAAAAACTAAAAGCATGCCACGTGCCATGAAATGCTGCTTTATTATCATCCCTAGCAGTCAAGTGCTGTTTAAAAAATTAAAAAATAAAAAGGGAGAACAAACACATACAAAAAATGTTTTCCCACCAAGTTTCCCACAGACAGCACTATAGACAAAACTACTGTAGCCAAACACATCAGGAACAGAGTTGTCCAGCAATAACAAACCAGCAAAAAACCAAATATCAAACAAGGGGCTTTGCATTTTGTTTAGAATGGTCTACAACAGCAATTGGCTGTAGCTGTTCTCTGAGGATACACTCCAGCTGGTCTTGGAAAGTTCTGGACTAGGAAGAACTGTTCTGGTCCTGGAGAGAAACTGGCAGAAGGTGTATCTTTACAAATGAATAAGCAATATAGAGAGGCACTTGCAGTGTAGCATAGTATAGGAATGAGACTCTGGAAAGAGAGGCGAGACCTAAATGATTGATGGATTTACAGTTGATCAGCGATTTTTGACACCCTGTAATAAAGTACAAACTAAGAGAACCCAGGGAGTCAGGTGTTATTTACGCATAATTTTTCACTTCACTGAAGAATTAAACTCATTTTATTAAACAATGTTAAAACACAGTTTGCAAAGTGATTCAAATCCAGTTTTGATAATAGTGGGCAAGTGAGTCTTCAGCCTGAAAAAACTCACGCAAACTAACACATTAAAAAATAAAATCTGTACTTGTGCCCAATTAATGTGGCCGTGGCCAAGGCCAGAAACAAACAAATATCTATCTATCTCTGTCTCTCTCCTCAGACGAACAGTCTCCAAGTTTCTTTTCCTCAAGGTTTAAAACAAAATTGCAGATCCCCTGCTTCACTCAATGGGTCTTGTGTCCCACCATGGCCACGGACTGCTCTGGGATGCCCAACAAAATTTACAGCAGCCGGGCTGGGCCACCTCCACACTGTGCAGACCAGCACACCCTGCCTCCAGCTGACAGGCAGCCATGGCAACAAATGATGGCCACCATGGCACTGGCCTCTGCCACCACCCCAGACTCTAGTAAGTAAAGATGGCTCTCATGTGAAATCTTGTTTTACTTTGGGTCCGCTGGCTGGAAGCCGACCGTGGTGGGGGCTAGCCTGAATTGTGACTTGGGAATTTTCCCATGTCAAAGCCTGGGCTAGCCCACACTACGGTCAGTACCCAGACCAGACAAATATCTAGCAGGCTCCTTCAGGTGTAATGGAGGGAACCTCGTTTAGTCTACACAAAAGTAGATTAAGACATGCTGCCATTATGTCTGAGGAGCGTTTAGTTTTGCAGCCACATTGGGTATTAACAGATGAGAGATTAGCCTGCAGGTGTCCAGTGTCAATCTGTGGAGCTACCACTCACAGGTTCTATGCAACAAACTGGGCACACAGGCAGGCACACTTCTCTGCCATGCTCTGCCCTCCCTCTCCACTACTGAAACGCAGTCACTCCCCTGATGGCTCTAGGCACTCCACACAGAACTCTATGGTTCTGGTGGACCTGCATGTGCGCGGAGGCTGCGCAACCCTAACAAATGGGAGGCAGCCACATGGGCACACAATTGTCTGCAATAGCCAGCATTTGCCCGCTCAGTGGGCTCCACATTTGCTGGAATGACCCCATGAATGGGGACTGCAGGGTGGGCAGGTGGTGTTGAACATCTGATGGCCACTTAATAGACACAGTAGAGCACCCAGCTCTGGGTCACAGGTCTTTGCAGAATGATGGCCAGTAATTTGTATTTAATTCAGAATATGTATCTAAATAAAATATATAGCATTACTTGAACAAGACCTAAAGTGATGGTATTGTAAGCTCTCGGGCAAGGACCGTGTCTATCTTATTTTTTGTTAAGCGCAAGGTACATCGCTGGTGCTATATAAATGCTGCTGCTGCTGCTGCTGCTAATAATAATAATAATAATAATAATAAATAAAATTTATTTTGGGCTGAGCCTGTAAGTAAATAGTTTAAATAAAAGGTGCTGACAAGACACTCTCTTTATATTAGCATCCATGATTTACATGACACTTTTTATATTTAGATTTATACGCCACTTTCTGCATTTAGAGCCTGAACCTCTAACTTGGGGTGTTTTCAGACGTGACGGGGCGACTTCGCCCCGTCCCAAAAACAACCCAGAGATTCCCCACCGGGATCACCCAGGCATGGCAAACAGTCGTGCCGGGGATCCCGGC
>QEPC01007521.1:1084869-1095751 GCA_003113815.1 Sphenodon punctatus | reverse complement strand
CCCTAGAGCCAAACAAGGAAAACCCAAGAGTAGTGGGACCCCTTATGAAAAAAGCACACCCAGGGTCTGGTGCTCCCCAGGTTAAGGACCCCAACGCAAATTAAGGTAGAACTACTCCAAGATTGGTTAGCTGTTTACCCTAAACCTTAGGAAGCAGTTTATTTGTTGTTAGGATTCAGTAAGGTTTTTAGGATTCCTTTTGAAGTAGTTCGTGTTCCAGGGTGTTCGCCTAATTTATCATCCCTAAAAGGTTTGGAACATGTCGCATGAGTTAAAATTGCTAAGGAGGTGTGGGAGGGCAGGGTGGCTGGCCCTTTCGCTGATCCTCCATTGGAGAACTTCTGAGTATCTCCTTTGGGCACGTACCAAAGAACGCTCCAGGGGAATTCCCGTTAATCCATCATTCGTCTTACCCTAGGGGGGGGGGAATCAGTGAATGATGCCATCGATCCTGCGCTCTGTTCCATCTGCTATTCGTCTTTTTATTTGGCGGTGCACATGGTCAGGAGCTGTGATCAAGGGGTGTTGTTGGCTAAATGTCACATAAAATCTGCTTTTAGGCTCCTGCCAGTGCACCCGGATGATTCTGATTTATTAAGATTGAAGTTTGAGGGATTTTATTATTATGACAAAGCCATGCCAAGGGGCTGTTCCATTTCTTGTGCAGCGTTCGAGACCTTTAGTCACATGCTGGAATGGGTGGTCCACTGTAGGGTGGGAGATGCGCACATTTCCCATTATTTGGATTATTTTTCTATTCGCGGGTTGCATGGACACGTGGGACCGTGCACACCTTCCTGCATCCTTTCAGAAAATAGCTGCTGAGCTTGGGGTTCCCTTAGCCAAGGAAATGTCTGAGGGTCCAATGCACATTTGGACCTATTTGGGCATTGAACTCGATCCAGATAACCGGTTCTAGGTTACCTGTCAGTAAACTTATTCCATTGAAAGAGGAAGTGGTAAGGTTGATGCACTGGAGGAAGATGAATTTGAGGGAACTTCAATCTTTGCTGGGGTCCCTCAACTTTGCCTGTAGGGTTGTTGTCCGGGGCAGGGCATTTTTGGCCAAACTGTACAAAGCGTCAGCCAGGGCAAAGACTCCTCATCATTGGATCAGAATAACCAATGAGATGCAAGCGGATCTTTCAATGTGGCTCGAATTCCTTTCCAGTTTCAATGGTTTATCATTTTGGTGGGTAGAGCTGCAGTTGAGAGCAGTTTTGCAAGTTCAATCAGATGCTGCAGGTGGTTTCGGGTTTGGAGTGTTCTACAATGGAGCGTGGAGCAGTGACCTTCAGAATGGGGTTTCCGACTTAATTAGAGATTTGACATTTTTAGAATTGTTCCCCTTGATTGTAGCAGTGACAATTTGATGTCGGGAATTTCAGAACAAAAGCATCTGTTTCTGGTGTGACAATTTGGCGGCTGTCCACATTGTCAATTAATTGTCATCTAAATCCATGAGGGTCATGCGGCTGGTGCACACTTTTGTTTTGTGGTGTTTGAGATTTAATATTTTGTTTCAGGCCAAACACGTCCCTGGGGATGACAATTCCATTGCTGATGCTCTCTCTCGATTTCAGACTGCCCATTTCAGACAGTTGGTTCCAGAGGCAGACCTGATCCCGATATGGATTCCAGCTCATCTGTGGAATCTAGGGACTAGAATGATTGACATTGCAGTGTGGATTTCTCTTGCACCTTCCATGTGGGTCTGTTATAACTCTTGGTTTGAAAAGTTTTAATGAGTACTGGAGTTTTGGGGGGATTCACAGTTCTTCGCCACCTAATGAGGAGCAGGTGTTAAGATATGCAGTCTTTTCACAAAGAGGGTTTGAGTGCTAGGACTATAGCTGGAAGGCTTGCAGCGGTTTCGTTTCATTCTAAGCTACGGAATTTTAGGGATCCTTGTTTAGGGTTTCATTTAAAGAGAATGTTGGAGAGTTGATCTAAGAAGCATGGATATAGGATTGATTCCTGCGCCCCTCATCTATTAAGAGTGCTGTGCCAGTTATTGTCTTCTCTGCATCTAGTGTGTTTGAGCAGCTGTGAAATTCTGTTATTTCGCACTGCTTTTTTAGTGAATTTTTTGGCGGCCTTGAGAGTGGGGGAACTGGTCATGTCTTCCAAATGGGAGATGTTGGGCCATGCAGTTAGGGCATCTGATGTCCCAATTGAACACGGTTATCTTTTTATTTTATTAAGACAGTCAAAGACTGACCAGCAGGGTCATGTTAGGACCATTTGTTTGTACTCCGCACCTGATCAGGCATTGTGTCCAGTTGACGCGGTGCAGAGGTTCGTGGGAGTTCGTCCTGATGGGCCTATTCTTTTGTTTGTGCGCTCTAACAGGTTCCCGCTTACTAGATACCAGTTTGTTGCTGTTTTTAGGAAGCTATTGACAATACTTGGATTGTATCCCAGGGAATATGGGTCTCATTCCTTTAGAATTGGAGCCGCAACTATGGCGTCTCTATTGGGTTTTACGGGTTCAGACATTCAGGCCATAGAACGCTGGAGATCTCAAACTTACAGGCGTTATATGTCAGGCCTGTGGGCTATTTGGTCTAATTAGTTGATACAGTTGCATTTAATGGAATTTACTCTCTCGTTGCTAATATGTGTTTGTTTCAACAGGTAGTGGCCCCAATCCCCGGTGCAAGTAAGTGTGGATAATCGGGCAGAGTTTTGTGTTTTGGGGTCACTTTCAAACATGCCAGCAATGTCGTGCTCCTAATTTGGGGCTTGGTCATTGGCTGGACATTACTTGGTTTGGGTTTCAGGGTATGAAATGGGGCGAGTTTCTCTGATGGATCAAGCCTAAGCTGAGTGGGCCGTTGTCAGATGTCCTGATCCTCCATTTGGGGGAGAATGACCTGGCACATAAGTCGGGCTTGGAATTAATTTAATCGGCAGTGGCTGATTTATGGGAGGTCAGAAAACAAGCTCCAGAATTGCGATTCCTATGGGTGAATATGTGAATATGCTAGAATACTATGGGCGGGTGTGCATTACCCCAATAAAGTAGATAGGACTCACAAGAAAGTTAACAATTCTGTTGGGAAATGGATCAGAGCAATGGGAGGGGACATGATCAATCACCCCGAAATAAAGTTTAAGCATTGTTCTTTGTTTCGGAAAGACAGTGTGCGTTTGTCATGGAAAGGTAACACATTATTATTATAAGCATTTATATAGCGCCAGCAATGTACCTGGCACTTTACAAAAAACAAGATAGACACGGTCCCTGCCCAAGAGCTTATAATCTAAAGACAGTGGGAGGGGAGACAGGGAAGGGGAACAGAGGGAGAGACAAGGGATGCGACAGGTACACGTTCTTGGCTTGGTTACAGTAAATTGGGAGTTTACAGTTAACAGGTGCGGGATAATCCTGGGTGGGGATGATTAGCAGGAGTTAGGAAGGGCGGAGCGGAAGAGGTGGGATTGAGGAGGGACTTGAAGGGGTGGGGGCAAGGTGGACGAGGGCAGGGAGGAAGTTCCAGGCGTGCGGGGAAGCAAGGGAGAAGGGACAAAGGTGGTTGGGGGAGCAGGGGAGGTGTGGGAGGATGAAGGAGGGGATAGAAAAGGAGCAAAGTGCTCAAACGGGTTTGGAGGGAGCTCAGGGCAGAGAGGTAGGGGGAAGCGAGGTTGTGAAGGGATTGTTGTGTCTGGTCTTATTGCCTGGCTCGGTATCCAGTCGGGGGTGGGGGTAATCGGGCTTAGCCCATTCCCTGTGATGATTTGGTATAGTGCTCAGCTGTTAATTTTGCCCAGTCCAGTTAGTCAAACTGAATATCACCACATTTAGGTGAAGTTTGGGGTTGCACACAGGGCTTATGCAGCATTGTGTCAATATTCCCAGGAGGAGGGGGTATGCACATTCACTCCTCGCCTAGGCTGGTTGGCTTGGCGAGCTGTATATGTGCTTTCGTCCTCCATTTTTTTCACCTTTGGTGAAAATTTTGTGTGGAGGTCTGATTCAACTTAGCTTCTGCTGGGCTGGGAGGGGAACGAGTTGTCAGTCCCCAAGTGGGCTTGCTAGGAGCTTACTTTGTTATGCGCTGTACCTTTTTTGTATATTCCTGTTGTTGACTGGATAATTGTTGGTTTGTTAATAAAGGGTTGCTGCCAATTTTTTGCCAAAACAATTAATGTTTGAGTCCTTTGTGGGGACTGGTGGGGGGCAAAGGCCTTGTAGGTTATTCAGAGTTCAAGACATACATTTCAGTCATTCATGATAAAATTCAGTTTCTCAAGTGCAGAAGATTTTACCTTAAATCAGACATATGGTCATAGACACATCCAGGTCAGACTAAACTTTGTATCGTCTTGCCAAGCATTTTCTGATGCACTATCACTATCATTCTGATTTTATTAGAAAATATAAAAAGATAGTTGCTTCCAAACCAACTGGGTTCTAAGCTGAGAAAGTTAATAAAAGTCATTTGGCCTAGGCCGTAAATAAATCTATTGAAGTAAATAAAACCCACTTCTGCTGTACTCTCCACTTATGTTCTGCTCCTCAGTGCTTAACTAGCCACTCCACTCTTCCCTCCCAGATGTACTTTCTGTGAGAAAGATTTAGACTCCTCCAAACCCAGGGTAGTAGACAAGGCAGGAATCTGGTTCTACAGAACCAGGAGAGAAAAACCAACATTATTCACCCTGCTGGTTAACTAGTGCATAAAGTTGTTCAAAGGAGTTCAAGGGGGAAAAACCTGCCCTGAAAGCCACAGTAGGCATATTTTTGTGTTTGTAACATCAGTTTACTGTACTTTTTAATTACATGTTAAACACAACTATGTTTCACCATATGAAATATGAAAGAAAATAACAAGCGACTAACAGCATTCATAGTATGCAATTTAAATGTGAACAAAGCCAAAATATGCAGACTTGCTCAAACAGAGAACATAAATCAAAACTAAATTGTTATTGCTACAAAACTTGTTGGTTGACAATGTGTTGTTTATGCTGTCCTACAGGACAAGTTCACATATAGTTAACAATGATAAAATAGTCTTTGAAGGGGAACAAGTCCAATATTAAATATTTCATAAACTTAAATATTTATTTATATCAGGATGAGAAGGGAATTTATTTTTGTCTCCATGGTAGAGGGATTATGAAAATTAAAAATTACTGGAGGCAGGGATAATAAAACAGAAGTAAAAGCAAGGGAGTTTTGATCAAAAGAATAGGAGTCAAAAAGGCTTAGATCAAAACTACTATTTGTAAAAGCTCAAGAAGCAGCAAAAAGATCAAACAGGCAATCTATTTTCATGCTGGCTTATAATGTACTCAAACAACTAGTCCCATTGAAGTCAACAGAACTATTTGTATGAATAAATGATGATCACTATAAGTAAATGTTTTAAATAAACCCATGTACAGTAGTAAGGAATGTTCAATATAATTTGTTTTAGTTTATATTTCTATTAGCTCCTGTGATTAAATATGCAGCTGCTGCACATAATTTCATTTTTGGCATGAAAAGGTCTGGGAACTGAGAGAGTACAGACTGTCCCTTTCCTCTAGGACAGGAACTGGCATCATGATTCAATAAAATTTAGAAGTGCCTTTGACCATCTACAGTTGTACACGCTGATTACAGCTTCAAATAAAATGAATACAAAGAAACCATTTGATAGTTTTTTGGGATATTTAATTGGCAGGTAGGATTCAGTATTTTAAAATAGGACTTGATTTAGTTAGTAGACCATGACTGCTTCTAGTTTAAGAAAGTTAAAATGAAAAAAATAGGTTTTGCTGTCTTAGGTAGGATTATATTAATTTTAATTTCTAACGGTGAGTCTGCACAAAAGATTCATTTTATGATCAATTAGGGGAAGTTTATAGTAAGTGTGTTTCAAGCAGGGCAGCAGTGAAGGTTAAAAGGCACTTATTTCTGACTCGCTGCTCTTCAGTTGATTGAAATAAACTTGTCTGTGTGGAATAGATGCAAGATTTCTAGCCGTAATGTAAATTGGCAAACATGGTAATAACAAAAATCAAAGTAAAAAGTAATCTCCTGCAATTCCAAAAGCCCCAGTATTTGCTTGAATACTAGAATGCAAATATGAACTCTTTCAAACCGTTTTAGCTTTGTACATCATAAACAGTCATTTAATTTGGATCACAGAGAAATTAGAAACCAAAACATCTCTGATGTGTAGGAGAATGCAAGTGATACAGAAGAGCCAATGGCTGCAATCTTTAAACTGTTACACTGCAGGAGTTATAGTGACACCAATTGGATTTTCCTGAAGTACGTGGTTTAAGGATTGCTGCAAAAGACTCTATTTCAGTGGCTCTCGGGAACGGCAGAGTGGCTGAGGCCCTATGGCACTTGGTTTCCTGACCTATACAGGCACAAAGATCCCGCAGTTGAGAAATCATGGTACGTCCATGTGGGTACTGTCTGGCTCGTAGGGAGGCATTCTCAGTTGCTGCCCTGATGTTATGGAACTCCCTTCCCCCAGAGGTTCAATTTGAGCCTGAGCGTCTTCCAGAAGCGATGTAAGACCTTTTTGTTTATAGAGCCATTTGGCGGGAAGGGATAGGGAATGGAGGGGGGGTTCTGGTGGATGGGTTTGGAGTAGAGTTGTGAGGGAGGCTGGATGTGGGAAATAGGGAGAGGGTACTGAGTGGGTTTTGTGGGGGGTTGTTAGAGGGTTGGTGGTTTGGGGATTTATTTATTTTTTGTCTTTTACTGTTTTTATGGACTTTTTAGTACAGTTTTATATATGTTTTATATGTTTATATTTTATTTGTAAGCCACCCTGAGCCTTCTTTAGGGAAGGCCGGGATTAAAATTTTAAATAAATAAAATAAAAGGAGTAGTGTGCTAATTAGCACAGCATTGTGAATTGTTCAGCAGACATGTAAAGTGTGGGAACCTCAGACACCAGATGAAAACATACAGAAGGGGCACAAGTTTTAAAGCAGGTAGGTGGGAACCCAGCCTCACTCACAGAAGGGCAATTGATTGATTGAAGTATCAAAGGGACATCGGCTTGGATTGCAGGAAAATAGTCTGTGCCAACTGTGAAAGCCCACGTCTATGGTCTCAGCCACGTGTGAACGATCCGGCAAAACGATCACCTCCGAGGACCACAGGAAGTGTAGCTTCACAGCAGCACTCGCGAGAAGGATGACAAGCATATCTGTGCATTGAACGAATGTGACAGTGGGGAATTTCAACTTGGGAGATTTTTGAGCTTCCACGGAGGTGTCGCCATGGAGACAATACGGAGACCATGAGGGATAATTGATGAAGTAACCAGGTTGCTAAGTTGTGAATACCAGCATATTGATCCACTGAGGAAGGGGGTAATCCCCAAAACGCATTTGGAGGTGTGGAGGTGCCAAAGGAACATGACGATTTCAGCATACCATTGGTCCATCAATTTCCCCAAGGGGGTTCTCAATAGATTCTTATTTTTACATTTTGTCCATATAACAGTCTATGGTGTGTGTATTCTATGGTTCATGTATTTCCCCATGGGGTTCTTTATAGATTTGCATTTTTATATTCTGTTCATATAATAGTCTATGGTGTGTCATCATCACCAGTAGACCAAGTATTATAAATGAATTTTGTATAAAGATTTTTATTTTCACATTATATAAGTTGTGCAAGTTTGCAATTATTGTGTTCTCTCCTCTTTCTTCGCTTTGTGATTTGCAGGGACTTTGTCCCATGGGGGACAGATTTGTTGCTCCAACTTTTTTCAGGTAGCCTTAATCCACTCTGGGCAGCTGGACCATGCAATGCAGTGTATCGTGTGCCCGGCTGGTGCTAGATATTCCTCCCGCCCTGGGGTGGTGCAAATGGATGGCTGCTTTATGGCACATTTTTTGAAAAAGTCTGAGGCCGCGTTGCCGAGTAGCCATACCCAACATGGAATAAGGCTGCCCAAGACAGGGCAACTTTTGTACTGGTTGCTGTCTGCCCTGCTGCGTGGTGAGCGCTGCAGCAGAGCTTGAGTGGTGGCCACTAGCACCTGTCATGCACTGCCGCTTCATGGCTGGAGGTGGAACTTTGGTCGGGTTGGGGTAGGGAGGCGGGGCAGAGCTGGGTGTCTATTTGTGTGGCCAGCCCCTCAGCCCGCCCGGCCATAGTGACAGATCTGACAGTGGCAGGACTGCTTAGCTTCCCCATGACTGTCTTCCCAACTTTGCATGTTTGCCCTGTAGGTTTGGTGGCTGCGCTTGCATGCCATGGGACTGCGCATGGATTGTGCCCTCGCAGCTCATGTGGCTGTACCCTATGCCATTTCATGCTATGTACACCGGCGGGTTCCAAGAGCCAACCAGTCTGACTATTAACTCCTTTGGGTTAAGTTGGGGGTCCAACCAGAACTTTGAGCCAGTTCTGAGCTGCTTCTTTCACAGTTCATCTGGAGGTCACATAGAGCCTGTTTAGTGTAAAAAGATGCACACAGCATTCAGGGGCTAGGCCTAATGGAGTTTTGCAGCATACGCTATAGTTTGGCCCCACACGTTTTGAGCATGGTCAGAAGGCAAAGGGATGTCCTGAGTGGGAAGGTCAAGTTTGCTAAAATACTCTTGGTTCAGCTTAGCTCCTATACATTCTGAAGCCAAAGCAGCTAACAAGACATGGTGTATCGTACAAGGTTGTGTGTGTTGGAGCTATGGCTTAGGAAAAGCTGATACAGCTTTGAAATGAACCTTCCTACCTAGACAGCTTGGGTGTGCCGCAGAGAAACAGCATTGGATCTAGTGAGTTGGGGCCCTTGCAAAATGGTCATGAGGAGTCCTAATATAGGAATATTTGATGAACACACATTAGAAAAAGAAATGTTTAGCTAAACACAGCATCCCCTTTGGGGACTGAGGATCCCTCCAATGCACAACCCACGAGTTCACATTTTATGCATATGTTTCCTGTATTACCAGAGGTCTCCATAGTCTGAGGCTCTCTTGTGTTTGAGGACCCATATTTTACATCAATGCTTCTTTCATTTATGTTGTCATTTCAGGTTGATTCATGAACCCATCTATTGGGGACACCCCAACTAATGGGGCTTGTGCAGTGTCACATTCTGCACTATTCTGGATCTGACCCTTCAGGGGACTCGCTTTACCAGAGACTGTATCTTTACCTGACTTCCCATTGTTACCCCATCTTAATAAAGTTTGGTTTATTTTAAGCACAAACCATTTATGGTCCATATCATTGCTCCAGTAGCTATCTCTAGTGTGTGTGGGGTGATCTCTTTTTCACGCTTATGCCTGAGATGACATATCACGACAAATGCTGTTTCCATTGGAAACAGGTCATTTGCCTTCATTTACGTGACACGAACACTTACTGGCTTTTCTGCTGTTTTTGTTATTTGTTGTTATTTTTCACTTATTGAACAGAGCTGCTATAGGGCTGTTCCTAAGCCCTATGTTCACCCCAACTACAACCCCAGGGACTGTGGAAATGCAAAAGTGGCAGAAGTGCTGGAAATTGCCATAAAGGTGCCTTAAAAGTGCTGTGAAACTATTGTAAAAGTACCAAAAAGTGACAAAAAAGTGATGAAAAGTGACAAAAATGGAAAATGTGAAAAATGATGAAAAATGCAAGAAAGTTATGAAATTGATGGGAAATGATGAAAAGTCACAGGCACCAATATCAACAATGGCAGAAATGCAGCATCACCGGAGACTGTTGAAAAACTGACAAGTACTCACAAGTGCTCCCAAAGGTCCAGTATTTCCCTGTGGAATTGGAACACATGCTCTCATCTCAGCCCTATTCACACTGTGCCTGCTGCTCCTGAATGGAAGAGTTCTCTGTTCTGTCATCCCAGAGGTCTACCCAGCAAGGGAAGCGTCACTCGATGAAGGAGGCTAAGACAATTGAGTGAACAAAGGGTCTGTCGTTGGACCCATCCTAAGACAATAGGGTGCCCTCCAGGTGAAAGACACAAGAGATCTTGATCTTATACTGCCCAGACACTTTAGCCATTTCATGGGAGACCCTGCAAAGATCATATTCCCCGATTCCTAGCAATCAGTATGGTCAACTTACTCAATGCCAGAACACCGAGGTCTAGGCAGTGGAGGATCCATGACACTAATGATCATGGCTAATGGAAGAGAGAAGTCAAGATAGCAAACAAGACATTTATAACCTAATCTGGGATAAAACGGAGGTGCAACATAAGCAGGGCCCCAAGTCTTCTGTGCTTCCGCGATTCGCGGAATTTGCGCAGAATCCTGCCCTAGGCAGGATTATCGCAGAAACTGGGGGAAATCCCTGCGGAATTTCCCTTCCTTGGCAGTGAGTCAATCCAGATCCTGCTTTATTCAGGCCACAAGCCAATCAGGGGCTTGTATGGCCTTTATAAAGCAGGTCACTTCAGCACATGTCACTTATGGTCCAGAATCCACTTGAGACCGCCAATGCCGCCGAGGGACCCGACTCCAGCCGTCGCTTCTCCAGCCGCTCTGGGATCGCTACTGCTGCTGCTGCCGCCACCGAAGGACTCCAGCCCGACCTTCAGCCGCTGCTTCTCCGGCCGCTCCGGGATCGCCGCTGCTGCTGCTGCTGCTGCTGCCACCACTGAAGGACTGCAGCCCGACCTCCAGCTGCCGCTTCTCCAGTCACTCGAGGGATCAACACCGCTCCAGCATAAGGTAAATAGGTGGTTGGAGGGGGTGTTCTCCTGGGGGGGCCCACTGCACGCTCTGCATTTTACAGTTTGGGGGTGGAGGGGGTCCCGCTGCGCGCTCTGCATTTTACAGTGTGTATGTGTAATGTGTGTGTAACATGGCAAAAACACACTTTGCCATGTGTTTTTGTGGGTGGGTTTCCTGCTTTGCCATGTGGTTTTTGTGGGTGGGTTTCCTGCTTTGCCATGTGGGT
>QEPC01007521.1:1067920-1082934 GCA_003113815.1 Sphenodon punctatus | reverse complement strand
CATTAGCAGCTATTAGCCAGACAAGATCGGGGAACAAAATGGGAGCTGGGGGAAAACAACAGGGAATGGATCCCCCATTGTGACCTGTTGGGTGCTTCTCTCAAGCCACCGTGATTGGCCACTGGCTAGATGGACCATTGGTCTGACCCAGTATGGCACTTCTTATGTTCTTACGAACACAAAGCTTATATAATTCTCCTCTTCAAGCAGCAGTTCTAAATAAACTTCTGATCCATTTTTTCTTAGCTTTTGATAATTTGTACTAAAAGAAAATGAAAAATAGGCTTGGGTATCTGCAGGAAAAATCATATTTTAGAATTGTGATCTTATAGTCAAATATAAACATTCCTTGTGTCTAGTCAGAAAAATACGAATCACCAATAGCTCACAGAAGGGCAGCATATACATTTAAATAAATTAATACAGCACTAGTACATAATGTACAGATCAAGAATTATGAAATTCTTGAACTCTCCAACAGTTTATTACTTGGTTTGCTTGTAGCTAGATTAAAATAATCTCCAAATCCTAGTTCACTCGTCCCTCTCCCAAAACAGATGGCAGCCACAAAGACATTGTCAATGGATAAATAAAATTATGATGCTGCATGTTAAAGCTCAATGGTGCTGTATCCGAGAATAGTAGGGCTGCACTAAAGGTTTAAAAGATGTGTTTGATCCTTTACTTGAAAAAGATCGCATGCCTGATAAATCTTTCAACATCCAACTGGAAACCAATATGTGATTCAGTTAACCTCTCACTGCTCATAGAATAGTCTTAAGAACCCGGCGTACATAATTCTTAACCTCTTGTTTAGGTCAACATGCTAAACGAGGCAGTTGATAATTTATGCCTTTCAGTGATCAAAAGAGCTAGGTGAATAATTTACTCACAGAATGGATATTCTGCTCAAGGAGGATCTGCAGGCAGCTTATGATTTTATCAAACGTCTACAGTGAAGATATGCAAGAAGCTCTCATCTGTAATTGTGCGCTAACAATATTTCTCATTCTGAAAATGTTTAGTCTTATATAATCTGTGGAATTAGAGGGGTAGGGGGAGTTAAGGGAAGGAATAATTGTAATATGGTATCATTGGATATTAAGTTTTAAATTTTTGGTATTGTGTATATATATACATTTTATGATGTTTTGTTTGTTTTTTTGTCTGGCTGTTGACAGTCACGTTAATAAAATATATAATATATATTTCTCATTCTATAAATTGTGCACTAGGACATGTGTATTGGAAACTAGAAACAGTGTTTTGATTGGATATGTGAATCTTTCACTTGACTATAGGAACACAGCTCTTGAAAATAACGTATTTGATGCAAATGCTCACATTTACATATGCAAAATTAATTTTCTGTGAATATTCTATGTCATCCACCTAGACTACTACTTCCACAACTGTGTTTGCTTATAAATGTGCCCTCTGCCTAGAATATTCTTTAAAGGTTGAATACAGTTAAAATGAGTTTCTTCAAATACGTATTAGGGCCTTTTCAAACTTTGCCCAACTTTTGCAAGCACCAAAATAAGGATTTTGTCTAAATCATAGGATTCTGACTATGAAAAAAACAACAGGATTTTCTTATCAAAATTGTTTTCCAGTAATTGAAGGGAAATAGAACCTTATCTGATTTGTGTGGAAATGGTAAATGTCAAGTCCATGAGTATTTTAGGCATGAATTTCCATCACTGCCATTCAGAACTTCTTCCTGGCACTTCAATCTGCAGGCTACCTTTATTTAATTCGAGAACTACTACTATTTCCAATTACAGAATAGTCATAAAGAGATTTTAAGGAGCCTACTACTCAGAGTAAGGTCCTACTCCACTTGAGTAAGGGTAATGGAATTTGGCCTTAATATCATACAATAATCGCCACAACTGGAGAAACTGAATCCTTTCTTCCTTCAGCTTTTGAACGCCTTATATCAATGGTTTTCAACTCTGGACGGTGCTTCCCTTTCTTTCTGTTGTAGATGAGGCTCCTCCCCATACCTCCCTCCACACACACCCCTTGCACCTTCTCTTCCTCTCTCCCTTCCCATCTTCCATTGCTTCCCCTCTCTCCTTCTTGTTCTTTGACTTGCTCTCCCACTTGCCACCCAACTATTTTGGTGATTCCCCCTAGCTCAGTAAGAGTGTGGAGTAGGTTTGCTGGGATACTTCTTGTGCCCCCAAGGGGGTCTGCCACCCCTCTCCACAGTTTGAGAACCTAGGCCTTAGATGACCTGGTAGTGGGGAAAAAACCAACATATATATGCAAATTCAGAGTGCTGAGAGGAAGAGCAAATAAGTTTGTGAGCCAATCTGAGTAATGGACAGCCTGTCAATTCTGCTCAATGAAATTTTAGGAATTCCTGCTTCTTGATTAGTGACAGGTAGGGATGGATGAATTGTCTGAAATTCTTGTTCAATCTTCTTATGACCTATTCTCCTTCACAGTAGCATTTGTATGAAGAAGAAAAAAAGATAAAAACACTCTGCAGTGTGGGAGACCTGAACCTGCTGTTTCCCATCTGAACAGTGAAAGGAGAGATATGCTGCCCATATTTCATTGGTTGACTGAAAATGTAGCTGATGTTTTGACTTTGGAGAAATGAGACTCTAAAGGTGTTTTTAAACAAGATGCCACTACGTATGGCCACCCAGTAACCACTCATCCAGCTGCCCATCTGGGAGCATGGCCATTGCAAGTCACAGAAACTGGCTGCATATGCTGCAGAGCCTGGTTCCCCAGCACTCATGGCTGGGACATGTCAAACGCCAGCTTGACATGCTTCCCCCTCCGCCTGGTCCAGCGCAGGGGAGTGTGAGACGGTTGCCACAGTAGCCACACTGGGAGCTGCCCATTGGAATCTCTCTCCACTCATTCCACCTGAGTGGCTGCTCCACAGCTGTGCCACTCAACAGCCATAGACCCCCTGCGCACATGCCTTCCTTGTTTAAAGACACCCTAAATCAATATATATATATCTTGTATAAATATTTAAACTGATAAATAGTAAGAATAAAGCACCAAGGCTTTATGACCTTCTGAAAACATCAACAGTTTCTTCCAGACCCAAATTTTAGTGTTTCCATCTGATAAAAGAAAAAATGTCAAACCATGGTCGAGTATGGAGAATGCTACTAAACAGCATCATTATTTGGTATGAGCATACAAGCATACACCGTGCTAGATACATTTATGCGCCAATAATGCAGTCACTCAAATGCAAGCTGTCCATTTTATAGCAAGAATATATCTGTTGTTCCTCTCAGAGTCTACAGAGGGTTTTGTTGTGGTTGTTTTCTTGCCTAATATACTCAGTAGATCCTGCAACATAATATCTTGCAACATACTATTTTTCCTAAACTCTATTTTAAAATTTGGATTAGGAATAAATAGGATCAGGAGCTTAAACTAGTAAAAAATTATAATGAATATACACATTTTTAGAACATAATATATAGATAGTTTGGTGTCCTTACAGAAAAAGTATATTGTTAACTGACTGACTTAACTCAAGGACTGTTACAGCATATGAAAAGGATTATTTTCCTCAACTGCTGGTTCAGAAAAGCCATTCCATATTTACAGAAAAGTTCCATTAAATTGGAATGGCTTGTTGTAATTTCAGCTGGAATTCTAAATGGACTATTTTGTGCATGCGCAGAACAGCGGCTGCTATTTTGCATATGCATATATGCAAAATTGGATTGAATTCACCTCCATGTTCCAACGGAACCAGGCAGAAATTCCAGTTTCATCCTTACTGCTGCTCACTCATGTCGTAATATGCACACCATACCAACCTAGCCATCTAGTACTTATTCAGACCATTTCCTTGCATGGATTTCACTGTCTAGTGATCTTTATATAAATCGATCATTTATTTATAAACATGCTAAGATCACTCAGAGTTTAGTACTGTGCAGAATACATACAACCAACACATAACTCAGCGTGTCAAGGGACTGAGTTCACCTTGTGTAAACAAATTTATGAAACCATTTGTTACACCAGAACAGAGAGTTTCTGGTTATTTTAGTCCAAGCTTCTCAGCAGCACAGCTAGTTCTATTTTCCAAGACCCACTGCCACTAAGATTCCCTCCAGTGTATGAAATGTGGAACAATGAATAATAATTCTTGGCAAAGGTAGAGTCCAATATAATACTCTAAGGTGAAAGCTTTCTTGTTATGCTTTTGGATTTTTATTTTTTCTGCTTTATACCAATTTGTAAGAAGAGGAATATATTGCCATTGTGTAAACTAAAACTGCATTACCTTTTTTTTTCAACCTCTACAACTGCATTTAGACTAGAGCGTTTATCAGAAATTGTGGAAGGAGAAAGCATTTTTGGGGAATTAGTGGCAACCAGGTGTTTCTTAATGGAAAAAAATATGCTGAATTTAAAAAAATCTAGGTTGCCATTTTTTTCAGCGTAGTCTTGGAAAATGGCAGCCATTTTTTGGATTTTTGTTATTGTGTACAATCTATTGAACCTAGCATTTTTTCCCCATTTTGTAGCCACTTCCACAAGGATTAACCCAAATTTAAAATTTTATAAATTGGTTTATAAATGAAAAAGTTATTCATATTTCTCAGAATATGAATTTTTGAAGTTAAAAACACAGAAGTTGAAAGCGGTTTGTTCTCAATGTCGATATTCCTCAAACTGATGAAATGTTTCATCCCAGGTTAAAGGAGAGCCACACCATTTCTGTTGAACAAATGAGTCAGGTGAACTGTCCCTAGCCAGCCACAACAGTTTGCTTGATTTGTTTGATCTTCAGAAACGAAGTACCCAGTCTTCCTTGACCATGAAACTTTGTTATACATTTATAATGTATGCTTTCTTTCCTTTTCCTTTAATTTCTTTTTTTCTCTGTTGTACTCTTCAGGACGTGCTGTTGCTGAGATCAACTTCTGCCTTGCTTTGTGTGTAAAGCAACGTGGATTCTGTTGGTTTTCTGAAGAGGAGCACTGCTGATACAAATGATGTCACGGTCTGCAAATTTTATCATGACTCAACACATGAAGACATGAGAAGTTCAAGTCAGCAAGGAGTAGCAAAGGTGAAAAGAAGCAGTATTGCAGAGAACCAAATGTTGAGATGCAGCTCATGAAGATATCATTCAACTACTTGACTCCTCACTGGTTGATGAAAACAAAAATATCATATGGCATCATACTTGCTACTCAGACTTCACACACAAGGGCAAGAATTGAGCGGTTGAGAAGAGCACAAGTCCCCCCGAGGTCCAAACCAATTAGGAAGACCATTCTGTCATGGTAAATCCTCACAAGGACCATCCTTATCTGCACCTCCTTCAACAAGAACCATGAGACAACATATGACGTCACTGAACTAGAGTCTGTTATTTATTTTGTCAGGCTGACCGTAAGGAAAGTATATCTTCCACATAGCTACCTTTGCAGTGAGTGACAAGATACTACATGAAGCACTTTCTCATAAAACACTAGCAGTTCAGTTAGCCGATGTAAATGACCTCACAGCTGCAGAAGGAAAGTACCATTCTAACTGCCTGAAAGCATTTTACAGGCAGACACAAAAAACTCAGGAACAAGCTGTGACTTCTGATGTAGCCATGATCTGGCTTGTTGAAGAAATTCAGCATCATCTCAAAAACAGTGATATCCATCAGCTAAATGATGTGTGGGAGCTTTATGCACAGATAGTAGATTTTTTATTTATTTTTTTTTTTTTTTGTTTTTTAAGCTGTAAATAGACATTTACAGAGAAACTCCAGTCACAGCTTGGAGAAGCAGCAATTTTTGTGTCAAAGGGCAAAGAAGAATATGACACAAAGTCACATCTTATTGTTCCTACTACGTTTATGTTTTCTGCAGTCCAAACCTCAGGTGACTCCCTTAAACTAGAAGATCTTGCAAGTATGCCAGCACACAAGTCAGAAAATAATTGTTTTCTTCTTCTAATACACATTGCACTAAAGATCCGTGGTGACCTCAAGGTTCACCCTTGTCTTCAAAATATTGGTGTTGATCAAGAAAGTGCTCTAAGTATCATACCTGATGGTCTATGTTGCTCAGAGTTTTGCTTGGAGGGCAAGAAGTGTTAGAGGTTGAAGAAGACAACCTTAAAGGTAGGAGACCTACCTCTAAGAAGCGGTAGGTCTCCTCTGATGATGCCTGATGTTTGCCTGTAAAAAAATACTGTTTTGCAAGTACCTGAAGTCATGGAGAAGCTATTTGAGGTTACCAAACCTCAGAGACCACTGCCACCTGTGTTCGCAGAAACAGTCAAGGAAGAATGGTATAACTCCAGCATCACTGTGGATTTCAGAAAGAGAGCTGAAGCTGTTGACTTTGCTTTCTTCATCCAATGGCAGGAAAAAGAAGTCAAAGAAGATGGACTGAGTTCAATCAACATCTGTCTAATGATAAGGCAGGCATGACATCTGTGGGATTCATGCCAACCCTCAATTCTCCAGCCCATGAGCTCAACCCATTGAATACTGTAGTGCAAAGATGCTTGCATGTTTCTGAAAGGTTGGGACAGGAGTACACAGTCATCACAGTTGACCAAGACCTTTTCTTCAAATTGATAGGGCTCAAATGGGCAATCCCAGAGTACAGAAGAAAGGTAATAGTTCGCCTTGGAGGTCTGCACACAGCAGTGAACTTTGCATGTATTATTGGAAAGCATATGGGTGGAACTGGCTTGGAAAAAGCTTGGATAGAAAGCGGACTACTTGGTGAGAATACTGCACAGCAAGTATTAACAGGGAAGGCATACAATTGAGCAATACAAACACACAAGATAACGTTGCAAGCCTTGTGGTGCATTTTACTTCCAATATTCCTTCAGTTTTTGGATGGTTGCAACTCCCAATTAGCTGGCACACTAAGGACAACTGCTGCATCTGAGAATGTGGAAAAGGTGATCAATCTGGTAAGTGACTGCGTTCCATGAAATTAAGGACAGTTTTGTAAAAGACAAGATGACTCACTCAAACTTTGCTCTGTGTTGGGATTACATGGAAATGGTCGAGGTCCTTCTTCTGTTTACCAGAGCACAACTACAAGGATTACAAGACCTCCATGTTCATTCGTTTGCCTCCATGTTGCCTTTCTTCATGGGTTACGATCAATACAACTATGCAAAGTGGGGAACTGCTTACCTTGCAGAAATGCATCAGGTGCCGACAGAAATTCTTACTGAATTCCAAGCAGGAAAGTTTGTCATCAAGTGGTCAAACAGATTCAATCAGGTGGACCCTGACCAGGCCCATGAATGGCTGAATGGAACTGGTGGTGGAATTGTTGGAATTACAAAGACATCAACACCTTTGAGTCAGTGGGTGCTTTCGTATAACATCCAATCTCAGTTGGCTGAGGACACCTACACCCTGTACCACATGGACTCACATGATGAAGCTCTTAAAGATGAAGCCAGAAGTTCACAGAAGCAGCGGGATAACAAAGATGATGATTCACTACTCAGCGTTTTTCAGCACTTCAGAATCTTCCACAATCTGGATGAACCCTGTTTGCATAACATTGCCAAAAAGAACCTGGCTGCAGAAGAAATCCAAGATTCTCTACTCAATGCTTTTGACTTTGGAAATGACCAGCTACTTACTTTCATGAGATTCACAACAATGAAATGCAGTTTCAGAGAGAGTTCCAAACCAAAATGTTCAGAAACAATCCCCAAACCTTTGGTTCTTTATACGAAGTTGTGACACGTACTGGAGAAAAAGAAGACATTCTTAAAGCAGACAAATATTCTACAGCGTCTGGTTGCTGCACATGAGGGACAGTGTGGGGTTTACCTGTCAGAGGTGCTACGGCATGAACTTTTCACACTACCTTTGTTGCTTGCACAGGTAAATGGCTTGTTAAGAAGAGATGAAGAAATTATTATACCGGTGAACTCCACTATTGCACATTATAACGTGACAAGCTTCCCTCAGGGTGCAAAGACGTTTTGAGATCTTGCTAAGGAGTTTCTCTCATCAGTTCTAAACTCTGGTGAAGCATACAGAAGAATCAATGCTGTATTCGACTAATATGACACTACTTCCATAAAGAGTGAAACTAGACAGCGTCGAGCAAAACAAAGCAAGCCAGTATGTCGAGTGATACAACATGAAAATGTACCCCTCCCTGTGAACTGGAAGAACTTTATGGCATTATCTGACAAGGCAGACCTGGCTAAATTTTTAGCTTTGGAGTTAATTGCAAAGACACCCAGTGACAAGGAGATTGTGGTAGCAGGAGCATTTGCAAACCCATTAGAGGTGAGGTTATCAAATGACTAGTTGGATGTAACACCTCTGCAGGTTTCCCACAGAGAGGACGACACAAGAATTGTCCTACATACAGTTACTGTTACTCATGACACAGTTGTGATTTCTTGCAGAGACACTGATGTCTTGGTACTTTTGCTAGCACATCTTCCTACACTGACAGGCAAAGAACTTTGGATCAGATCATGAACACGTGCAAAGAGAAAGTACATAAAATTACGGGAAGTCCACAAACACCACTGGATTGTGAGACTGCATTGTTACCTTTTCATGTTCTGACAGGCTGCAACACTACACTTTGCTTCAGCAACCATAAAAAGATTTCAGCATGGAAAGTGTTTATTAACCACCAACAGCCTGTTGAACTGTTTAAATGAAGGTGATCTGACAACCAGAAAAACTGGGAGATGCTGAGAAATGTATATGTTGCCTGTACAATCATGGCAATGCAGTTTCCATCAATCAGATTCGATACACTATGTTCACAACAGTGAAGAAAACAGAATTTATGCCACCCACAGAGGATGCAGTGAAGCAACATCTGAAAAGAGTTCATTATGAGAGCATGGTGTGGAAGCCAGCTACTGCACAGATTCCTATCCTTACAAAACCTGAACACATGGGATGGACCCTTAAAAACGGAGAACTGAAACTTGTGCCAACTACAATTGATGCCATCCCAAAGTCCTGTGGAGATATTATGTTTTGCAGATGCAAAAAAGGATATGGAACTCATCAGTGCAGGTGTAAAAACAGCAAGACTGTGTGTACTTCGAACTGCAAATTTGAAGGATTTGGTAAGGAGCTATGGCATGTGTAAGCAGATCAATGGACTGAACTTCCACTTCATTACTCACGAGTGTAAGCTGAGCAAATTTTTAGGTGTTAAAAAAATTACTGTTATATAAGTTGTTGTAGAACTGATAAAGATGGAAAGTAAAGCTGTTTTAAAAATAGAATGGTACTCATGTCCTATTTCACAATTCTGTAATAAGAAATATTATTCATATGCTGCTTAACGACAACACCCGAACACTTACAACAGGCCTGTGACATGTTCCCATGGGTAGATGATGGGTGACTGAAGAAGGGGGTACATGCCCCCTCCACATTTTATGAAATACAAAACCTTGTCCACCTCCCCCATGATGTGGCTGCCACTCATACCGTTATTTCTGGCATGAGTGGCAGCCAAACCGTGTGGTACAAAATTTGGCAACCTGGATATTTGAATTCAGCACACTTTTTTCATATATCATCACGTTTCATAACATTTCTGTAAAATGGCCACCATTTTCCAAGATGGTGGCAAAAGTACTCCATGGGGAAAAAATGGCAAACTAGATTTCGGAATTCAGCTCATTTTTCCCATTAAGAAACACCTGGTTGCCACTAATTCCCCCAAAATGCCTTCACCAATTTTTTTGGAGCCCTTTTCTGAATTTTTGACCAGTCTAATTGATCTTCATCATTAATAAGATCGCTTTGAATACTCAGTATGCAAAGAAAAAGCTAACAATAGATTGTTTTGATAACTATACACCAGACTGACTTGCAATCATTGAAACAAAAGAGATGAAGAAATTACTATACCGGTGAACTCCACTATTGCACATTATAATGTGACAAGCTCCCAGTCTGCTACAGAGTTCTGAAGAAACTGACAGAAGTCCAACCCCAGAAGCACTGCAGGCTGTATAAGCACAGGCTGCTGTGCGCTTGGATCTGATAAAAGAGACCACCAGCCGGTAAAGTTCTTCCAGAGAATTGAGAGGCCTCATCAGCTGAAAAAAAATGAGAAATCAGTCAACAAGAGGCTCTTTTTTGAGACACTGACAGCTAAATGAATTACAGGTTTCATTAACTCAGATCAGAACAGCACTGGGGGACAAATTCTGAGTCCAGGTTCCCTCCAAGTCTTCTCTGCCAAAACTCTCATTCATGCCTTAGTCATCTCACGCCTCAACTACTGCAGCCTCCTCCTTGCTGGCCTTCCACGCTCTCACCTTTCTTCCCCCATCTCTGCTCAAAACTCTGCTTCCAGGATCATCCACCTAGCCCGTTGCCTTGACCACGTGCAGCCTCTCCTCTCTCCACTGGCTCCCTCTTCCTGAGCGTATTCTGTACAAGCTCCTTGTCTTCACTTACGAAGCCCTTCACAACCTCACTCCCCCCTACCTCTCTGCCCTGATCTCCCTCCGAACCCCTGTTCGAGCACTCCGCTCCTTTTCTATCCCCTCCCTCACCCTCCCACACCCCCAGCCACCTTCGTCCCTTCTCCCTTGCTGTCCCACACGCCTGGAACTCCCTCCCTGCCCTCGTGCGCCTTGCCCCCAACCTCCACACCTTCAAGTCCCTCCTCAAAACGCACCTCTTCCGCTCTGCCCTTCCTAACTCCTGCTAATCATCCCCACCCAGGATTATCCCCCACCTGTTATCTGTTAATTCCCAATGTACTGTAACCAAGCCAAGAACATGTACCTGAGTTCTCACATCCTCATGAATGTCGCAACCCTTGTCTCTCCCTCTGTTCCCCCTTCCCTGTCTCCCCTCCCCCTGTCTTTAGATTGTAAGCTCTCGGGCAGGGACCGTGTTTATCTTGTTTTTTGTAAAGTGCCAGGTACATCGCTGGTGCTATATAAATGCTTATAATAATATTTTTTTCCATCAAAACAATTTATTGTTTTAACCTTAGGTCATAACAAAATACATTAAAAAAAGTTTACCATTAAAACCAAAACATACAATATATAAAAAACTGAAACAACAAACTTTCCCAATTACTTAACAAAACCCAGAGTAACTCTGGGGCATGGGCAAAACAAGCCAGTGATCCCCAAGGCAAAATTCTCCCAGGCCTAGTTTCCAGTAATATTTATTAATTGGTTCACTGTCCTATATAGACAAAGACAAGAACAGTAAAATAAGTAAAATCTACCTTATCCTACGTAGGGCTCATATTTATACCACCTAACCCCTATATAGTTCCGCTAAGTTACATACTAACCACGTAAATAATCCCCTTAAATTGTATACTGTCATCAGTATACAACCGATTGTATACTCTCTGCAGTCACTGGAACTGGCCGCTCTCTCACAGAGGGTGGTTGCTTCATTCTGTGACACAGTGCCCTCACTGGCTGCAATCCCATGCCCCGCAGATAGAGTGCATGCGCACAGGCACAGTTTCTGCAGGGCACGAAGTACCCACAGTGCAGATCCATGCAGTTTGCATGCGGCTGACGGTGCACGCAATCCACAGAGCATAGGATTGAGCCCATTGTGGGGAAAATACAGGGCAATATTACCTCAAGGCTCAGCTACGGCAAAAGATTTACTAAACTCATGAAAAATAAATGAACACAGTAATGCAATTCAAACCAAGAAGAGAAGAATTAGAATGGTATTATAGAGTTTAGGCAAATAACATTTTTTGTTCATTATCCGCTGCCTCAAATTGCTTACAATCTAGAATTGAAAGGGAGAGGGTCACGTAGGCAGAGTCATGGATGCATTCGTGAAGCTGAGAAGCTTTAGGTGCGCATGCTTAGTGTAGTTACAAGGGAGGAGGGGAATTCTCAATAAGGACACGCATAAAGGAACAATCTACAGTGGTGAAGAGCTGGAGAAAGCCTGAGAGAAGAGGTAGGCTTCTAGGAGGGATTTGAAGGTTGGAAGAGAAGGAGCAGAGCGTTTGTGTTCAGGGAAGTTCCAAGCATAGGGGGAAGTGTAGGAGAGGGATAAAGACTGCCTAGGGAGACTCTGGGGCATGTGAGGATGGTAGCAGAGGAATAGTTAAGTTCCTGGGTGAGAACGTAGAAGAAATGAGGGCAGAAAGCTAGGAAGACCACAAAGAGCAATGAAGAGGAAGACAAGGAGTTTGTGCTAAATGCAAAAGGGAACCAGCGGAGGGAGAAAAGGAGAGGCTGATGATCAAAGCAGTGGGCGAGGTGGAGGACCTTGGCAAAGAGTGTTGACCAGAAGTGAGAGTGTCAAGATGAGAGTGGGGAAGGCCAGTAAGAACTTGAAGGAAGTGCAGTAGAAAAGGCAAGATATAACTATTTATTTATTTTAAGCATTTTTATACCGCCTTCTTCCTGTGCAATGGCAGCTCAGGGTGGTGCACAACATATAGAACATAATACAAAAATATATAAAACTACAGTAAAATATCAATTAAAACCATAAAACAACAAAGGCCTGGAAAAATAAGTACCCCTTACACCAGAAGAAACCCTACTCACCCAGTACCCATCCCTCTCACCAAATACCTGGCGAAAAAGCCAAGTTTTACATTGTCTACAGAAGGAAGGGAGATCCGGAGAGAGGCGAACCTCTGCCGGGAGAGAACTCCATAGCCGCGGCGTGGCCACTGAGAACACCCTCTCAAACGTCACCATGCGGGAAATCAGGGGACCTCCAAGAGGGCCAACCGCAGGGGCCAATCCGGGACACAAGGAATGAGGCAGTCCTGCAGATAAGTGGGACCCAAGCCATATAGGGCTTTAAAGGTAATAACCAACACCTTGAATCGGACCCAGAAGACTATAGACAGCCAGTGTAGAGAACAGAGCACAGGTGTTACGTGTTCCCGACGGCTCATCCTTGTCAGGAGGCGAGCTGCCACATTGTGCACCAGCTGCAGCCTCCGGGTCATCACCAGGAGTAGCCCCACATAGAGTGCGCTGCAGTTGTTTAGTCTTGAAGTGATGAATGCATGGACGACAGTGGCAAGAGCATGGACTAGAGTCTTAGCAGTGGGAGCCATATGGATGGGACTAATTTTAGCAATGGTGTGAAGGGAGAAGCAATAGGCCTTAGCAATAGATTGAATATAAAGTGTATTCAGGGACAGGCTAGACAGCGACTCCAGTAACTGGAATAGAAAGAGAAGAGGGAGAGGATGGTTCAGAGGCAGATGAGAAGTTCAGTCTTGAACATGTTACTCTTGAGTTGCTGATGAGACAATTCAAGTGGAGACATCAGAGAGACCATTAGTGATTTGAGACTGGATGAAGGGGGAAAGGGAAAGGAAGGAGTCACAGATTTGGGTGTTGTCACCATACAGGCAGCACTGGAAGACATGAGACTTAATGAGCCATGAGATTCAATATTTACCTTATCTATATAAGCAGCTTTAGATGTTGAGTTTGGAGGCAGATTTGACTTGTCCAGGTAAAATGCCCTGAGAAGGCAAACAAATAAAATCATTAAATATTTTTCAACATCTATAAAACATCATTTTAAAGTCCTTTGATGTGTCTGTGATTTTCTTTTTTGTTTTTTAGACTTCATGACATGGGACAAAAAGAAGTGTGGAACAAATGAAGGGCAGAAGTGCATCAATGCTCTTCTCTCTTGAAAGACAGGATAGCAGTGTCTACTTTCTTGCGGAGGAGGGCAAGGAAGAGAACAAGCTGTATTTACAGAATTATGTACATCCCACACTAAATTTAGTGTCAAGACTTCTGCCAAGTGCTTTACTGCAAACTAAGTAGGGAAAGGTCAGAATTTATGGAAGAGAGCTGGCAACAACGTGTTTAAAATTGACTTTTTAGATACTGAACCTATAATGTTTTATCTTCACAAACTTAGTTTTTTTGTATCAGCATATGATCATTACAATTACTAGTTCTAGAGCAGCATCCCATCTACAGTACAAGCATATAGAGAGTCCCTGCCCTTAAAAGTGTAATATTGGAGGGAGAAGGAGAATAAGAAGAGTAGGGAGAAGAGATAAAACATACAAGAAAAGTGAACAGAGTGATTATAGGTACACATTTGCTTAGATCAATGTTTCCTAAACTTTTGATACCTTGGGCACACTTTTTCTGAATTAAAATTGGTTACACTTCACTCTTACACCTGAAAAGGTGTGTGAGAGATATCTCAGCACACCATTTGGGAATCACTGGAATAGATCAATCAAAATATATACACCATCTACCCTTAGTTGCTCTGTGCACAACTAATCTGGTAAACAAATCTGCCTTACTCTGAAACCTCTTTCTCTCTGGTTTACCATTTAGTAATTAATGTCTGTAAAACACAATAATCCAGCATGTGTACTGTCATAAGATAGATGGTGGGTGACATCCAACATGTTGAACTATACACTGAGTTAATGTTCAAATGAATTCCATAATTCACTTCAGTCTCTCCTCCCTTACTTAAACTAAACTGCCTAACTGAGTCAGACCAATGGTCCATCTTAGCCCAGTACTGTCACAACCTGACATGGTAGCAGGGGTTTCAAATTTGGGTCCAAATCCAGCTCTTCCAGGGTCTCTGGGACCCCTCCAGGCCTCCAGCAGAGGCCACCCCAGGCTACCAGAGGTCCTGAGATGGAGATGCTGGGGATTGAACCTGTAAACCTTATACATTCAAAGCATGCGCTCTTAGCACTTGAGCTATGACACACACACACACCCCTTCTGCTATCTCCCTCGCTAAGACAGCATTACTACTAGGGATGGGACATGAGGGCAAATACCGGGTACCAGTTTTACCGGTTCCCGGATTTTAAAAAACCGGCTTACCGGATTAATACCGGTCTACCGGTACCGGATCTTTTCCATTGATTTCAATGGGGAACTGTCCCCATTGAAATCAATGGAAAAAATAAAAAAACGAAAACCTCCCCCCTCCCAGACTGTGCGGGTGGAAGGGGGGACACCCCCCACCCACCCTGCCCAGCCTGGATTTAAACAAACAAAAAAAT
>QEPC01007521.1:1035653-1054715 GCA_003113815.1 Sphenodon punctatus | reverse complement strand
GAATTATGATAATAAATTAAAGTTTAATAATGGAAAAATGTGAAAGTATAGTTATTGATAAAAATGAATTAAAGTATGTATGGTAAGGAATTAAGTACATATATTACATGTATGTTGATGAGGATAAAATAGTAAATATTGCTCAAATTCTGAAATAATTTCTGGTTTTTGGTGTTTATGTTTTGTTGCAATGTATGGAGTGGAAGGTTTTTTGAATTGTAATTGTACTGAATTTGGGGGTTTGTATTTTAAGAAAACTCTTGTGCATTTAAGGTTTTTTTAAACTGTTAATCATCTTGAAATTATTATACCAAATTCAGATGTTTTAAATAAAATCAGAAACTAAATTTAGAATAGTTTAGAATATACTCCACACTAATGGAGTATATGAAAAATAATCAGCTCTGTAATTAAAATAAAACTAAATGGACACTAATAGGACATATAATTAAACTAATTGCTATGTTAATTAAGCCAGTTATTCATTAACCTCAAGTATTAAAACTAAAGAATGCAATTTAGGACACAAGATTAGTTTCAGGAATCAAAGTTATCTGATAAGTATGAAACCATTTCCTCCATCAATTGGATAAAGCTTCAAGTAAGTTCACAAGTACTATATTTGTATCGCTTTTCATAAAAGTTATTTTTGCTATTTCTCAGAACATGGCAAACTGCAGACAGCACATAAATTTCCAAAGCACTTCACTTAATTACTAGATGTTTGTTTAGGTCCTTAATCAAATTTTATGGGGAAAGTTAATGGCAATCTTGGCATGGTGCCCAAATTGGACAATATTTTCTAATCCATTTGAAGTGAACAAGAATGAAATCATAGTACTTTGTCTGCATACATCAACTATTGTTAAATCTCCCAAGAAGAGATTTAGGTTTTTGAAGCTAAGATCAAATTCGTATATCAGGAAGAAAAGCAGCAGCAATAAGTTCAGCAGATTAGCTCAATATATTTAATAAACAGAGCCTAGTGTAACAACATTTGATAACGGGACAAATATTTAGAGTAAAATCTGTAATGGAATCAGGTGCAACAGAAACAGTACAGAAATGATCTCTCAAGCTACTGTGCAGGGGAGAAATTTTGTCCCCGTAGAGCCTTCTAAAGAAAAGGAGATGACATTGGGAACTGGGTTGCGGCCATTAGCATGGGGGAAGGAGAATTTACCAAGGGTTAAGGGAATCACACTGTTTGAATTTAATTCAATACCCATCCGGGCATTTTGGGTGTGAAGACAGCATGCTAGGGCACATGCACCACTTAAAGAATTTAACTGTGGGCATGGAGGGGTGAGGTGGCAGTTCAGGGCTTAGGTGCACCAAAGCCGAAAACCACCCACCCACCTTCATGGACTGGCACTGTAAGACAGCTGGTCACCAATTCTTTGGGGCTGAGAAGGAACTTTCCCTCTCCAGGGGTGATTGGCCTTGTCCTGAGAGGGGTGGGGGTGAATTTGCCTTCCCTATAGTGCCATCACTATATAGTGATCACTATATATGGTTATAGTTCGTGTAGCATGGGGTGCATTCAAGTGGTTGGTAGTAATTTTTTGTTTTGCCACAGCTTGCAAGTCCAGTGAATAAGGTTTCAATAAAAGAAAAGGAATGGATTCCTGGAAATTTGGTGGAGGTAATGTTAATGACATCAAGGGGGCATCCGACCCATGGCATTGACTGTTACCCAACCTAGCTATGTAGAACTGCTCAATTCCTAGGCTTGGGAGCACGCCACTCCTTCCCTAGGATCTCAAAAAGAGGCGATGCTGGGATAAAAGGGGCACCCAAGTCTGCCTTCATATTTAGCCACTGAACCTGGCAGTTTGGGGGATTTTAGTTGGTTGCTATACCCCCTTTGCCCAGACCTAAGTGGAGTTTAATAAAGAGCTGCAGCCTTGTTTACCCAAACTAATTTTGTGTTGCTTTCTTTTCACACTGCAGAGACAAATTGTGTGCTTTATTCATCTAACTATCCCAAACTTGTATAGTAAGAGAACACAGAATTGTCGACGCACCCCCCAGAAGAAGACGAGGACACAGCTCGTGGGATAGAACGGCTGCACTCTTTATTGATTAATTAATAATACCCAAAAAGGGGAAGGGATAGCCCTCCCATTTCCACCTTTTGAACTGAGGTCCTAACTCTATTTAAATGTTTTCTAACAACAGGCGGTTGCAGTCCCCACAGGCGATTGCCCTGGTCACCTGTCCAATGGCTCCAGACATTCTCAAGTTAAGCCCGAGTGGAATCCTCCTGCGCCCTAACTTCCCAACATTAACTTACGCCCTGCTGCGATCGTCGGGTTTCCCCGGGCCAGAGCGGGTTGTTCCTACCTACACTCCCCTTGGGGGTTAGAACAAGGGTGAGAACACCATTACCCACTGCTTGACACCTTGTCCGTCCAGCGGGTCTGGCCGTTCGCCTCTCACCCTTGGGGTGGCCATACAATGGGCTGCACTGTGCGGCTATGCATGACCTTGGCCATCTCTTAAGGAGATGTTTCTGTTCATCCTATGCTATATTTTTTAACCTTTTGTAACAATTACCCTTAACTCAGTCCACCGCCACTAGAATCGCCAGCTTTGCTTGGCTGGTTCACCGCCATTTCTCCAACCTTGCTCATGATCTCAGCTAATCTGTGTTTTAGGCCCCCAAGAAATAAATTGCAACCCACATCGGACAGGCGGACATCATCACCCCTGAACAACTCGTCATTCTTGTGCCGAATATCGTCATGCACTATGACATCCGCCCCCCCTTGCCATCAGCCAGTTCCCAATTTCACTGTTGGCCCGCTTCCTAGCCCTGTCTACTCTCCCCAGATGGTTAGCATTTGTCCAGACCCATCTCTGCAACATTTCAGACCAGACTAATTTACACCCAGGGAAGTGTTCTTGTACCAATTGTAGGTCTGTCTTTGCCCTCTTCGTCAACCACAGCCCCGTTGCCCTAGGCAGGTTGTTTTCCCCCAAATGTATCACCATGACCACCGGTACAGGATGTTTACCTCCTGCCGCGGTCAGCGTTGGGAGATGTTGCTCCCACAGCATTCCGCGCTTGCCTAACCATATTATCTCTGCCCAGTCGCTAAGGCCCAGCTGGGTACCCCACCCACTGCGTGCGGCCATGTTTGCTGCCCAGTGTACGATGCTGTGGCTGACGATCCAGACTACCACCCTTTCCCGTGGTGCTGCCATGTCTGCAAGAAAAATCAAGATTATGCGGTCGTGATTCACTTGCGTGCCTTGCACCTTGAGCAGTGGTACAGTGCCCAGTCATCCGTGCCTCGGTGCTCCTAATATATGTGCAAAATGCACCCGATCGACATCTACCTATTTGTTGTATCTGCTGACTGGGCAACCTCATACTTGCTGCAGCGGATGCGGCCCAAATCCTAAACGAGTGCGCGCTGTAGTGGCCCAGGTCAGGTCCTATCTCCCGAACACACATGCTAAGCACTGCCCCAAACTGATAGCGTGTCAGGGGTACCCTGTCCTCATGCACAAATAATGCAACCACACCTTGCAGGCATCTTCCTAGGTATTCCCTCATCGCTCGCACAGGGCAAATTTGGGTATCGACCGAGGGGTATAGCCTAATCATCTGCCCCCTTCCTCTCTGATCAGTCTTGGACATGCGCAGGTCCAGCGTGAAAACGCCGCCTTGCCACCCAACATCCTGGAGTTGGAGGGCCCTAACGGACCTATCATTTCTGGAGTCAGGAGCCAGTTCGTTATCCAGAAAGCGCCAAATAGGGCCACCCGGAAAACTGTTGCAAAGAGCAGTATCTCGCCACTAGAGTAACAGACTCTGGGCAATGACCATATTAAATGGGTTAACAGCTGGGGAGTGATGGGGGCTCTTGTATCCTGTACTGGGGGCATGTCCCTGGGCCAGCTTTCCCACAAACGGCTCATAAAGAAGCTGTTTTCCGGGGAGGGGTGGCCCGCAAATGTAATAGCCTATATTTTTCCCGCAATTGTCTCTGGTGCCAAACCTTTGCTACGGAGGAATATTGCAAATTGTAAGATATGGCTTTTGGGAATGGGGAAACCTAAAGACCAACTTTTTTGGAACCTGAATTCTTCAAACTCACTGAAGGCCGTGTCATATGCCCTTCTGGTTCTGGGCACAAGGGAATCCTGGAATGTCTGATATAGTTCTAACATCCAAGGCTCCACATGTCCCTCGGGAACGGGTCAGGGTCCTCCCTGGCTTCTGGGGCAAGCAGGCAAATCATTCTGTCTGGAACCGAGAAAAGGCATCGGCTATGCCGTTGTTAATGCCAGGCACGTGTTTGGCCATGAACAGAATGTTCAATCTAAGATACCTAAGTAGAAAAACCCTGACCAGCCTTATGACCCTTTCTGATTTAGATGACAGTTTGTTGATAACATGTACAACTGCCATGTTATCGCACCAGAACAGGACTCTTCTGTTGGCAAAATCCGCTTCCCACAATTTCACAGCAACTACTATAGGGAAGAATTCCAAGAATGTCAAATCACGTGTTATTCCAGCCTCCTCCCAATCAGCCTGCCATGGGGCTGCGCACCACCTGCCCCTAAAGTATACTCCAAAGCCATACCCGCCTGCTGCATTGGAGTGTATCTGCAGCTCGGATTCCAGGAGAAGTCGCTGCTGCCAGAAACTGATCCCATTATAAGCCTTGTAGAAAGGCCTCCCATGTAACCAAATCCTCCCTCATTTCCTTCATCATCCTGATGTGGTGATGCGGGGGATGGTTGCTACCGATGTGGGCATACATGCAGGACATACATGCCCTCCCCGGGGCTATGACTCGGCAGGCAAAGTTCAGACTACCCATGAGGGATTGGAGCTGCCTGACCGTTACTTTGGGGGCTACTCAAAAGGCCACTATCATGCACCTGAGTGCCTGGAGCTTATTCTCTGGTAGATGTGAACACACCATGTCCAGCTCTATGCCTAAATATGTCAGTCTGGTCGTTGGGCCTTCTTTTTTTCGGGTGCTAAAGGCACGCCTAACTCCTCGGCGACTTCTTGGAACGCGCGCACTGTTTGTGTGCATTCTGTGGTCCCCGCCCCTCCTGCAAAGAGGAAATCATCCAGATGGGTGATCCGACTCCGCCCCACGTGGTGGCATGCAATCCACTCGAGCACCGAGCTAAGCTTCTCAAAGGCAGCGCAAGAGATGGAGCATCCCATGGGCATAAGTAGAACTTGCCCTGGACCTCCATTCCCAGGAGCTCGAAGTCGTCAGGGTGCACCAGGAGAAGTCGGAAAGCAGATTTGATATCGCACTTCGCCAGGAGGGTGCCCTTCCCGCAGGCCCGCACCATTTCGACCGCTGAGTCTAATGATGCGTACCTTACTGAGCACAGTTCTTGTGGTATAGCATCATTCACTGACTCTCCCTTTGGGTGGGACAGGTGGTGTATAAGGCGAAATTCTCCTGGGGCCTTCTTCGGGACTATGCCCAGGGGTGATATCCTCAACGTGGGCATGGGAATAGTGTCGAAGGGGCCGTGAATCCTCCCTTCTTTGACCTCCTTACTAATTTTTTGCTGGACTAACTGTTCTTTTCCCCAACACCGACTTCAGGTTCCTAGCTCCCAGGTGGTAGCGGGGGCCTAACGTTGGGATCCTGAAACCTAGCCGGAATCCTTCAACTACATAATTGGCAGTGGTTGTGTCGGGGTAATCCTGAGTTGCAGCCCGCAGGGCCTCATAACGTACCAGGGTTTGGGCCCTTCCCCAGAGCTTGGTGGGTGCCTACTTGGCCTAAGGGAGCCTATTTGGCGCCACTTTGTCCCCTGTTCCTGGCCCCGTACTGCCTAAACTTGCTGCATCCTGATGCAGCATGGGGGTCAGCACACTGTGTGCACGCATGTTTAAACCTACACGGGGAATGAAAACATTTGCCCCATTGTTATAGTCCCAGCATGTAGGTCCAACTGGGACCTGCTTCAGTCTCCACCCTTGTGCCCTGTCTCCCTACTGGGCATTCCCCACTCAAGCAAGAACATGCACGCTGTCTGATTGCGGGGCATAGCTGGAGCTGCTAATGCACTCCAACCAGAGGTCGTGGGTGTGCACGTCCCACTTAAGACTAGGGTTGTTGGCTGCCCTACGACAGAAAGCCTTGTCATAATGCAGCGAAGCCCCAGGGCCTCCCGTGTCAAAAGCCTGGTGTATGATGTCCAAATATTTGACCATTTCCACCCCCCCACTCCTAGGTAGATTGTAAAGGCAGCCGTCCAGTTGGTTCAGTTGTGTTTTTGCCTTTTAAGTTTTTCCCTGTCCTTCGGCTCGAGAATGGGTTCGTTAAAAAGGAGCGCAAAGATGTCTATGTACTCGCTGCTCCAAATTTTCTCCCTTGTCGCCTGAAGCAGATGTTCATCTAACGGGGCGGACACATCAGCGGGGCCACCTGCCAGGGGGCAGGGTTCGTCCCAACGCTCACAGCACCATGCGGCATTGCTCGAGCAGCATGGCTCTGCGCCCCATACCTGAGCCGCAGCCCTGTGCCTGTGGGCTGGGCAATGCCTGGTTCTTTCAGTCAGACAAGGAAGGTGCCAGCCCCCCATAGCCTCGCCCTTCCCCCCGCACGGAGACTGGCAACCTTGCAGCCAGTCCCAGCGCAAACACTTCCTAGCGGGGGGTCTCTGGTGTGTGCCATCTGGCTGGCCCCGCCCCACCTTTGTCATGTTCCCACTCACATGCACAATCCCAACAATGTTCACCTTCCAGCATCTCCTGCACATAGGGGGATCTTTGATAGCCTCCACGGTTCACCATCCCTTGTTGCCTCCTCTGTGCTGCATCCAGGCTATCCATCAGGGCCTGCATCCCTTCTCTCTATCTGCGCCTGCTGGCTGGGTGTAAGTTCTTCTCTACGACGGCTGGGCTCGGGGTCATCTTCCCGATAATAAGAGGGTAACACCCAGCGACGCCCCTGTCCCTGCCGGGGAGGGGGGGCTTTCCCCACTGAGACACATGGGGCGGACCTCGTTATCCGAGTACGAACCGCCCTGCTCTGCCTCCACTGATTGCATGGTGTAACTTTCCTCCGCTCTCCCCTGGGAGCTCTCCAGCTCCTCCATTCGGGTTTGGTACCCCAAAAGCTGGGCCTGCAGGGCTTGCAAGACCGCCCCTGCCTGTGCCCCACCCTGCTGTTCCCTCTGGGGGGTTTGGGGGGCCGGTCTGGTCCTCAGCATCCGCTTGGCTGGGACCATTTGCAGGGTTCACTTCTTTTGGGTGCCATGCTGCCCATTTACACCTTGTTAACAGCCCCTCCCCCAGAAGGATGCTCCTCTGTCTCTCTTCCCTCCCCTATTTCCCTTGGCAGCTGCAGCTGCGCAGGGGCTTATCTCCCCAGACCTTTAGCTGCCCAGCAAGAAGTCACGCTCTCCCCCTTTATTTTCCCTCTCCCCCGGCCAAACCCGCACAAGCCCTGTTGGGCTGAAAGCCCCTTGTGGGGGGGGGGGGAGAGCAAGCATGCTACGGGAGGAGTAGGGGAAACCCTTGCTGCCTGCGGCCTGGCGTGCAAGGCCCCGCGGTGCGACAGAGGCGCTGGAGGCGAACGCAGGGACAGCAGTGGAGTTGGTCTGCAAGCCTGCCCGGCCATTCAGCTGCTGCGACCAGAGGGGTAAAGACCCCGATTCCTGGATCAAAAGGGCTCAGTTCAGCTCCCCTGCTGTGTGACCTTTCCTGCTCCACGCCACAACTGAAATGAAGCGGTGAGCAGGGAAACCAAAATGGTGCCTGGGAGTCTTGCTCTCGCAAGAGTCCGGGGCAACCTGTCCTGTTGCCGGGCAATCCCTCCCCTTGCCCCCGACATCATGAGGAGGAAGCTGCCCACCACGTCCTTGCCTCTTCCTCCCAGAAGGGCGGGCACCGCCAAAACCCTGCTGCACCGAGCGCGGAGGGCAAGTAGTAGTATTTTCATTTTAGTAAAACATTTGTTACAGCATCTTACAAATAAAAATTAGTAAATAAGTCTTTTTTTTTAAAAAAAAACAAAAAAAACAATGTCAAATATCAAAATCACACACAAAGGCAAAATATCAAGAGAGAATCCTAGAATAGATTAGCATTAGATCCAGTCTCATTTTTCATCTTCATGGGGCTAGCAAAAAGCTAATGGAATTCTCAGTCGGTATTTAGTTGGAAGGCATTGTGCACACCAATGAGGATAGAAACACGAAGGATTTAGAGAAAAATTAAAGCTACTAGATTCTAGGAAAAACCCCTCCAAAACAAACTTTCAAAGGAAGTGAGAAACTTGAAAAGAATCTAATGCTGAAAGAGACAAGATTAGCCAAGCAAATCAGATTTAAGACTCCAAGCTACAATTTAATATTTTGTAAAAAAAGGAAATGGATTTTTTGATTGTTTATGTATGTATTCATGCATGCAAAACAACCACTTATCTACTGCTGGAATATGTATTCTGAGTTGTGCCATCTGGTGGTCAGCTATATGTACTGACTTCTCCAATTATTATTTGGCCCCCTCTAGACCAGGACAATGAATTAGTTTCAGAAAATCACTCAAGATCAGAACAAGCAACCGAAGTATCCTATGTTCTTTCTGGGGAATAGAAATCTTACATTTCCATGAACAGTAGCATTAATGAGAACACTTTAAAAGCTAGGATTTAAATAAGTTACTTATATTAGGCTTCAAGTTTGAGGATACCTCACATTTGTGAATTGTGGGCCCATAAACACCCTGATGGTACTGGTGGGGGTGGTCAATACTTCCCTTTGGGAGGGTAGGGTGCCAGACTGCCTCAGGGAGGCAGCGGTCTGGTCCCTTCAAAAAACCATCACTTAACACTGATGCCCCGGAGAGTTACCAGTCTGTCTCTAACCTTCCCTTTTCAGGGAAGGTTATTGAATGGGTAGTGATCCAGCAGCTGCAGATGCATCTAGTTCACACTGGTTTTCTGGATCCTACGCAGTCTGGCTTTTGTCCGGGTCATAGCACGGAGACTGCACTTGTTGCCCTGGTCAATGACCTCCTGGTGGAGCTAGATAAGATTCGTATGACCCTGCTATTTTTACTGGATCTATCTGCACCATTTGATACAGTGAACCATGAGATGTTGGGTACTTGTCTGCAGGACCTGACTGGGGTGGATGGTACCATTTTGCAGTGGTTCTGTTCCTACGTAGCAGGTAGATCTCAGCAGTTGGTACTAGGGGTCTGTACATCATCCCCTGGGAGTCTCCCATGTGGGATCCCACAGGGTTCCATTCTGTCCCCTCTCTTTTTCAATGTGTACATGCAGCTGCTTGGGGAGGTTGTGCACAGTTTGGAGGGTTTGTTGGCACCAATATGCCGATGACATCCAACTGTACCTTTCTTTTTTAACTGATCCAGGCCCTGCAGTCTTTTTGCTGTCCCGGTGTTTGGCTGCTGTGGGGGACTGGATGAGGTCGAGTCAATTGAAACGCAATCCTGACAAGACAGAGGTGATGCTGGTGGATGGGACCGGTGATCCGGGGAGAGGGCCTGGGGGTTCTCCTGGATCCACAGCTGTGCCTGGATTTGCAGGTGTCAGCTGTGGCCAGGAGCGCCTTTCACCAATTATATCTGGTAAAGAGGATCCGCCCATATGCCTCTGATCTCGCCACCGCCATTCATGCATTCATTACCCCAAGGCTAGACTACTGTAATACGCTCTATGTGGGACTGCCCATGGTGATGATTCGGAGACTGCAGCTGGTGCAGACTGCAGCTGGTGCAAACTGCAGCGGTCCACTTGTTAACTGAGATGGGTCACAGGAAGCACATTCAGCCAGTGCTCTGGGCATTGTACTGGCTGCCTACTGTCTTCTGGGCCCGATTCAAGGGCTGGTTTTAAAGGTTAAAGCCCTACAAGGTCTGGGCCCTGCTTATCTGATGGACAGCCTCGTTCCCTGGGCCCCGGAGTGGCCCCTGAGCTCATCCAGGAGCACCCTCCTGAAGGTTCCATGTTATCGGTGGATCTGAAGTGACAGGCAGGCGTTCTCAGCAGCTGCACCATCACTGTGGAATGAACTCCCAGTGGAGATCCACCTCACCCCAGATCTCCTCACTTTCTGCCGGCAACGCAAACTTGGTTATTCCGCCAGGTATTTGGTGAGGTTGGGGGTGGGATGGATGGATTGGTTAATTGGGGTGGAGGATGTTTAATCGCAGACCAAGTGAGATGATTTTGATGCTTTTATATTAAAATTTTGTATTATTGTTTTACATGTTTTACATTGTTCGCCGCCCCAAATCGCCACTGGCAAGACGGGATGGGATATAAATGTAAAATAAATAAGCAACATTTAGAATCAGATGCAATGTAACATGTTCTGCTCTTATTTACTAATAAGAACATAAGCAGTGCCATACTGGGTTAGACCAATGGTCCATCTTGCCCAGCATCCTGTCTCCGAAAGTGGCCAATCACAGTGACTTGAAGCACCCAACTGGTCACAATGGGGGATCCATTCCCTGTTGTTTTCCCCCAGCTCCCATCATGTGCCCTGATTCTGTCTGGCTAATAGCTGCTAATGGACCTATCTTCCAGAAACTTGTCCAAACCTCTTTTAAACTCAGCTATAGTACTGGCCCTTACCACAGTCTCTGGCAGTAGGTTCCACAACACAATTATATGCTGAGTGAAAAAATATTTTCTTTTCTTTGTTTTAAACTTGCNGATTTTTAATCCCCCACCTATATATTTATTTATACCACCTTGTCTTATTAATATGTTTTATATTTGTATTTTAAAAGTGTTTTAAATTGTTTTATTGTTGTTAACCGCCCCGAGCTGCTGTGCAGGATGGGGCGGTATAGAAATCTATTAAATAAATAAATAAATAATAAATTGTGTACTAAAGCTTGTCAAGAATAATGTGTACATTTGCAAGAAAGGAATGTATTATTCTTTATATACAATACATTAAAATAATTTTGTAATATATAGCATAACAACATGGCCGAGCATATCAAGGATTTTGTTCCTTTGATGCAGGTCATTTGTAATGTATGTTCTCGTGTACATTAATATTATGGTCATCTTACGAAGGGTAGAAAAATGAAATCAAAATTTGGATGTGTGGTTGTCCCTGACAGTATTTCACAGGCATAATCTGAAAAACAACAGAGCTGAATTCTACAGCAATGCCCATAAATTCTGCACATGCAATATTCAATAACCGCTGGAGGGTTTATTTAACCAAGTCTAAAAAAGACTGCAACATAACTGATACATGGCAATATAGAAACGTTAATGTTCTGAGATTTCTGAGTGGCCATCTGGGGGCCAACTTAGAATGCTGTGATGCAAACAGTAATTTCCTCTGTTCTGTCTTCTCCTGTCATAATCCCACTTGCCAAACACTTGGGACATTCACTCTATTTATGCAGACATACATGAGCTTTTTGGAAGTTGAAAAAGGGAGGGCACTTTGAGATTATGCAAAGGAGGTAGCATCCCTCATTTACAACCCTCTACCAATTTTGGACCTGCCAGATTTTGTCCCACTAGCTCATGAAATGGAGAGGAAGCCAGTAAATTGAGTCTTTCCCCAAACACTACTTTCTCTCTTTTATTAGGGAAACAGAATCCATCTGCTCTCTCAAACTGGTTCCTGTCCCAGCTAAAGTAGACTTTCTTTCTTAGACAGAGTAGGAAGAGGGAAGCAGCTGTGACCTGACACCACCTTCAACACATTGGGTTTGATGTTTTGCACCAGCCTGGAAATGGGGCTTCTGATTATCGGAGGTGTTGTTATGACACCATTGTCATGGTTGGAGCATAACCTTCTGAAGGCACAGATCCCTGCCTTTCTATGCCCACATCAGAGTGGTGGACCTATTAGGATGGTCCGCCTTAAGAGACTAATGGATCTAATTGGTTTCCAGAACACACTAGGGGATTTACCTACTGATCTTGGCAGCTACTCTGTTGAAGGCCTGGTTGCCTTGTGGAATGACATCTTGACCGTGGCCACTGACACAGTTGCAACCAGACGTCCACTCTGTCTACTGCAGCAGCACCGGTCCCCCAGGAGGACCTGAGGCGGCTGAAGCAGGAGGGTAGGACCTTCCTGTTTGTAAAAGCATTTGGCAGGCAGGGATAGGGGATGGGTTTAGGGTAGGGTTGTGAGGGGATGCTGGATGTTGAGAATGGAGACGCGTTACTGTGTGGTTTTTGTGGGGGGCTGGAGAGGGTTGTAGGGTTTTGTTTTGTATTTTAATGTTTTATTCTTTATATTTTTTATGTTATATATGTTTTGTGAGCTACCCTGAGTCTCTTTCAGAGGTGGATGGGATAAAAATTCAAACAAATAAATTCTAGATGCTCCTCTTCAGTCCTTTGTCAGTGAGGTCTCTAGAAAGATGGTGTTTTGGATTCCAAAAGGATGTATATTCTATCAGATATGAACAGGGGCAGATTGGGAACTTAGAATGGCCCCGGAATATATTCATGGTCCTTATATTTCTTATATATATTATATTTCTTATATAGCATGGACAAAGTCTGGGTAGAATGTACACTACTAAACTACCTGTAAATGTTCTTCCTTCTGAGAATAATAGCTTCATTAACACTTTAGTGGAGAATTAACAGATCCGGTTGCATGCATTGATGGTTTCAAATTACTATTTTAATTATTTTCTCTTTTAATTGTGCCTTAGGTATATTTTAATGTGTCTAAGATCTTTCTTATCTAAAGGTCCAAAGGTAAAAGACTTTATCATTTTCCCAAAGATGTGAAAAAGGTTGACCGTAGGTGTTTTTAGACAAGAGCCTCCCCACCCCAATGAAGCCCTGCATGCATTTGACACATTTGAAAACTTATGTCTCCCCTCACTAGACATGCCCAGTTTCTTCAGGAGTGGATTGTAGGGGGAAATTGAGACCCTGCAAACAGCTCTGTAAGGGGGGTTTGAACTGCTATTAATAATAGCTGGGTTCTCTATCTTTCTCTATAAATGTCTGCACCAAAGTCCATCAATATGATGAGCTCTTTCCTGAATGGAATGGAGATGGGGAAACAAAGAGATTTCCACCTGGGCAGGAAACACTAGTGGTTGAATGCTTTTCCTACCCCACAGAGCAGTCATTGCTCTTATAAGTGAAAAAATATGGAATTTAATTGAAATAAAAAGAGCAATCTGAGAAACTCTTTTCCAGTACACAGAGACGTTGGGAAGAGTCATCATCTCAGCCTTCCCGAGTGCTCCTTGTCTGGGATCTAATATGAACAAACATTATTACAACAAAGTCCATCAGGCGTTTGCATATTAAAGTGTTTCCTTTATCATTCATTTGCTTCGGATCTCCTTGCAAATAATTTAGCAAAATGATTAGAGTTCTTAAGCAGTTTTACCTGGTTGAACTGGACTTAATTTCCCACTGATCATTTCCTAATAGTCCTTGGCAACTTCAAAGGGGCTCCCTGCCTGCCTGCACCGACCCATCAGCCCACCAGCCCACCAGGAATTCTCCCGATCTCCAGATGGCCCAATTTTCCCCTAGATATGAAAAAAACATTAAGCACAAGTTGCTGAACAGTCATAAGGAATGTAATTCTTTCCTGGGGCTATTACACTGGACAGCATTCAGACTCCCAGCGTAGGACCTTTGTCTACATTTGAGATGTCTAGAACAAAATTCTAAAAGTTACTGAGATGGACAACTCCACAGAGGGTAAAAACAGACATGCTGGTGGTACGTTTAGGCCCACTGTGGCCTGGGAGCAACCAGCACATCTGCTGTAGCACCACCAGATGTTAGCCCGCTTCTACTCCAGGACAGGTAGGAGACTAGCCAGGGCTGTGTCCTCGGAAAATCTTTGAGGTCACAACCCAGGCTAATGGCCGCCCATGCAGGCCAACACGAGTTAGCACATCTGTGTGGCTTCCCATAGCTGTCCCATGGTCAGCCTGTTCTTGGCCTCCATGGCTGTCCGTCTTTGGGGGGGGTGGGGGTGTCTTGGGGGGGCAGTACTCTGGGAGCCATATCAGTTGCGCTCTCCACCCTACCTGGGCTGTGTGGGTGGCAGGACAGCTCTCCGGCCACAGGTACATTAGTTTTGTGCCACAACTTGGGCCGTGCAGGCTGTGCCCCAACCAAAGCTGGGGAGCCACCGCCCGCACATCTGTTTTACCCAGAGTTGGTCCCTTTCAGTTTATGGTACATCATGCCATGTGATGTCATTTTAGTTGTTTGGGTTTTTTGATATAAAGAAACATTCAACTCGTCTTGTCAAAGATTTAAAGAGACAATCAATTTCCCCACAGGAAGAGCTTATTGCTGGTGCAGAAAAAATCCAAACTCCATTCAAACCAGTGGGGATCTTTTTTATACCAGCTATGCAAACTTAATTTAGTTTGTTCAACATCCCTTTCCCCTCTCTCTCTCATATTACTTCATCTAGATGCAGTGAATCTGAATTTCTATTCTACCTAAAATGCTTCTCACTAATTTTATCAGGAGACAAATTCAGCTCAGTCCTTTATGTCCTTGAGAATGGATAGGTAATTTTGAATCTCCCTACCTCATCAAGATATCTCATTTACTATTCGGATATGTTACTAATTCATTTTGGACCACATGCATTACCAGACATCATTTAAAATAGCCATGTAAAATTTACAGTAAGGCTGCATGTGCAGTATCACAAACCTCTTTTAGTGACATATAATTAAAATTATAATTATTTTAAATTTATATGCCGCATATTTCCTGAAGGACTCCAGGCAGCTTACAATAAATTAGACAAGTATAAATCAACTCTAACCCCTACAAACAAAAGAACCCCCCACTCCCAAATTACACCATCATTCACCCTCCCCCCGCTCCCATACCTTTCTCACACTCCCCTATCATTTTAAAAATAGTTCTGTGGAGAATAATCCGTGTATCTTATTTTATCACCTGTATACTGCTTTAGTTCTATATCTCTACAGCATAGGCACTAGGCAGGATTTATTGGAAGGTGCTGAGCTCTTTATTAGGTGGAAAGATGCATCAGGCTGTAACCTCTGAAAAGAGGGGAACAGCTCTTACTTTCCCTTAAAGCTAGGACATATGCAGTTCCACCCCTCTCCATACCCAGCCATCCCATCCCACTTGCTTCCACTGCTCCACCTCTCATCTGGAGTATTCTCTCCCCCTTCCCAAGCTCAGCTCTAGAGCTGTATCTGGACACCCGAATATTCAGGCACCCCTGATGAATCTGGGGTGCTCAAACTGACAAAGTCCCATTCGGGCACCATCAATGCCCAAACCACCAGATGGCCTTTGAATGTGACATACCCCAACCGAGATCACGGTAGAGTCCAGCTCTGCAGCAGGTGCTTGTAAGTTCAAAAGGCCACTTCACCTCCTTCCTTCCCCCTCACAGCACCTCTCACCTGAGAGGCACTGTGTGGGAGAGAAGTGTCGGCCAGTCATTGAAAGTGACAGGGATCGCCACAGAGCTGGGATACACAGCAATTCCAGCCAGGGCTTGTAAGCATCAAGGACAGATGGTGCTTCTCCTCCCCCCTCTCCCACAGCAAAGTGCTCCCCCACAAAAAGGTTCTGTGGGGTGGGTGAAGCACCTGTCTTTGAAAGTTACAGGCCCCTACTGGGACCACCTTGAAGCTGGGCTCCACAGCACTCTCAGCCAGCATGTCAGCTTAGAAAGTGGCTTTGAATAAATGCATTTATTCAAATACTGTTAATGTGATCAAGCCTACTATCAAGGGAGATGAACACCTTCTCTCATCCATTCAGTATCTGAAATTATAATTAGCTACTTCTAGGCAGACAAATAACATTAGAGAAGGTTATTTTACCAACTAAAGCCAAGAGTGCCATTATATCTATCTTCTAACTTGAATAAACTTATACAATATGGGTAAAACATTATCTTGCAGGAAACTGACAGACTGAGGAGTTACTCGGTGTATAGGGACAAACAAAAAATATTCCTCACGTGCATGTTGTCAGACTCCTGTGTACATTCTGATGATAACAATATTTGCCTTTCCTTTCCATAGCAAACGAAAAGAACAAAGGTAACATCTAAACTACTGAACATGGAGGTATAACAAGCTATCCCTGAATACAAAATTATTTTAAATTTGCCATCATTTTGTGAATGGCTACTATTGGCAGAAAATAGATACAGGAACCTTTAGCTGAAGAAATTATTTGATGTTTCATTTACATTGAAACATTCTATAAATGACAACTATTACAGATGTTCAATATAATGAGGATAGTTAGCTAAATAATTTGTCATTAAATTTCCTGATTATAATTGCTTCTTTAGAGTGAGAGACTTGTGTTCACTTCTTCAAAGGAAATCAAAGAAAATGACAACAGAAGATTAAGTTTTTCTGTAAGGCCACAAAATTATCTGCCTGCAGTTTAAGGCACAACTAACATAAAAGATGGAAGTATGACACTGTTCATCTTTTTCATAGTTCTGTGGAGAATAATGTCTGTGTATCTAATTTTATCATCTGTATATTGCTTTTTTTCTATAGCTCTACAGCAGGGATGGAGAACCCTTACCATCCTGGAGGCCACTTTGGAAATTAGAGCTGTCAATTCCAGAATCCCTAACTAGCACAACAGTTCTTGGCAAATCCAAGGAAACTTATCCGACACACTTAGGGTTGCCACCTTCAGCTGTTTTTTTACCTGACACTTCCATTTTGGCCTGTAGGAGTGTCAGGTCAAGAACCACCACAAGTGGCAGCCCTAGAGTACTGCACCTCCATTCCTCAAGGGAAAGCTTGTGTTAGGTCTTTTCCGTATTGTTTATCCTTTCAGTGACAAACCTTCTGCATTTTAAGTAACTAAGAGTGTTTTCAGACATAACTGGGCCGATTGGCCCCGTCACAAAATCAATGAATTAATTCCCCCGCCGGGATGACCCATAACGCCCTAACAGACGTGCCGGGGGATCCCGGTGGGGAATCGGGGAGGGGGTGGGGCCACGCGGTGCAACATGTGGCCACACGGCCCCGCCCCCTCCACGCTCCCTGCCGCCCGCCCTCTGGGGAGACGGGCGGCCGCCGCGGCCAATGCCACCGCAGCGCTCGCCCGCTATGGCCACGGGCCGGAATCCCTGCGGGGATTCCGGGCCGTGGCCGCCATCCAGACGTGACGGCAGGGGTCACCACGGCAGGGAATCGCCTTCACCACGCGACGGCCTCTGGTCCCGCCGCTTCGGCCGCTCGTGTGGTGAATGTGATTCCCCGCTGTGGTAACATCTGGGGGGGAACATCTGTTCCCCCCAACATACGTTACGTGGTCCAAGCCACCACAGGGAATTGACTGTGGTTGGCATTGACCACGTAACGTCTGAAAATACCCTTAGAGTTGGGCATTTAACCAGTCAAAAATATTTGGTCAACTGACTGGCCAAATATTGTCAATAATCATTTTAAGTTGGAGCAACATGTTATTTTAAATGGGGGATTTGGCTACAATTATGAAGCGGGTTGGTGGGTGGGATTTCATGGGAGGGAGTGTCGTGGCCCCTCTGTGAGAGGGAGAGGTATTGGCTTGGGATGGAAGGGGCAGGGATGAGTGAATTTTTCAAAGCCAGAGGGGTACAGGCAAAAGGGGGGTATGTTGAGTTTGGGGCTAATCAGGGTTTGTGTCCTTGCCCCTCTGTGAGGGGGGGCTCAGGTACAGGAGAAAGGGGGTGGGGTCCATAACAGGGCTCTCCATGAGAGGGGGTGGTACGTGCATGGGCGGTGGGTTGACAGGTGTGGGTTTTCTTGGGATGAGAAATATTGGGATGAGAAATATGGGTATGGTTGGGATGAGGTAGGTCTGGATGGAAGACATTTCTGTTGGAGGAATGGTGGGGGTGTTCCTGCCTGCCTCCATTGCCAATCTGCCTTTGGGATCTAACCAACTAGCCCCCCGCTTCCCTCCCAGAGAACCCTGGAATCCTGGCTCCCATCCCCCTGCACACACCCCTCTAAGCCACTCCCCTAACACAGAACCCAGAAGTCTTGGCTCACAGCCCTTACTCTAACCCACTAGCCCCCACTCTCCACCCTGGCTCAAAAAAAAAAAAAGAACTTTAGTTTTCAGCATTTATGTTTGCTGTAAATTCAGGAGCTGTGAAAGGGACACAGTGCAGGTGAGGAAGAATGTGTGGCAACTGTCATTGCTTGACAAAAAACCGAAGTAATTACCTAACAAAAAACCTTCCAGTTTACAAGTAGTAGTTAAGGTGGGTTCTTACTACTTCAAGAAACCCTAAAAACCAAGGAAATTAATATTTCCTAAGCCCAGCAAACAAAGAAAAAAAGCCCTACAAAAATACCACCACATCTCCAAAACTCCTGCCAAACCTGCCTTAACAACTATGCAATTAAAAAACCAAAACTGATTAATGTTTCAATACGTTTCTTTCTTACAAGGATATTCTTTGTCCATCTGTGCAGTTGCTCAAGTTGGAGACAAACTAAACCCATTGATGACCCCCCCCCCGCAAAAATACTTTAAAAATAGCAAGCAATTGCATTATCTCTCTGTAAAAAAAACCCCAACTACAGCAGAAACAAAAGATTCTAAAGAAAAGAAGGCCAACAAAGACACTTTTTAGAATGGAGGGTTCAAATAATGATTAAAGACCATACCACTGGCATTAATGAATGGGTAGGATGGGAGGAGAAATGATGTTCTTTCATCAGTTTCAAAGAACAACAAATGCATTGCTTAACAAACGCGTAAGAAAATAAAATCTGCCACTGTACCCGAGGACTGGAGGGTGGCAAATGTAACCCTGATATTTAAAAAGGGATCCAGAGGTGATCCTGGAAACTACAGACCAGTAACCTTGACGTCTGTGCTTGGCAAAATGGTGGAAACCATCGTTAAGGACAGAATTACAGGGCATGTTGACAAACATGGCTTAATGGGGAAGAGTCAGATTTAGCAAAGGTAAGTCATGCCTCACTAACCTGTTGGAATTCTTTGAGGGTGTAAATAAGCATGTGGACAAGGGAGACCCAGTAGATATAGTGTACCTGGATTTCCAGAAAGCATTTGATAAGGT